>DVQG01000090.1:0-20951 GCA_018231605.1 Papilio ambrax
TTTTGAGTTATTCTAATACACACAAATATACAATTCTTTCCTCTTTATATTAGTATAGATAACTATTATTAGACGAAACCGTAAAAGTACAAATACTGTAGAGATGTAACTAGATGTATAAAAGCTGCATAAACCTCTTCCATATATTTTTATGATATTAACTTAGTGGAGTCAGAAATACAATGATTCAGTGGTTTTAGAAATGGCCAGTCTGAGGAAATGTTAAACAAATATCGCTATCGAAAAAAGTTTAAAGAATATGTGACAAATAAATATTATAAAAGTAAATTACCTTTTTATCCACGATTCGGCAAACACTCAAATCACCATAATAGAAAGAAATTAAACAGATCTTTTAAAAACTGAGGTTTTAGATAATTTTAATTGTAATCATTTGAAATACATTTAAAATAAAAAATATTAAACATAAAATGTACAAAATGGTAAAAATAACCTATTTCTGTCGCAGTGGATTTTTTCACGTACAAAATTTAAATGACATGTCTGAAATGCGCGCGCAGTTCGATCCGTGCTGCAGGGACGATGTATCATTGGCTTACACACTTATGCTATAATTATCTTTAAGCTATTAGCAATAAGGATCATTTTACAACAAACAAAAATTGCATTAATTGATTAGTAAATACAGATAAAATAACACTTTTAATTTTTCTCAATTAATTCGATACGAACAACATCGATTAATTAATTACATGTAACAATAGTTTTTTTTTATTCATCATCAACTATACTTGAAAATCTGGTAAAAGAAAATTCTGACATAACTTTTTAAATTAGTAACGGTACCGGCCAAGAAATATTTATTAACACTTTTCTTTGTTGTTTAATCATTTTTGTGCATAACTTTTGCACAGTAGCCTCCTTTACATCTCCAAACTGGACTTGAGCTTAGAATTATTACTATACTTATTACAACAAAAGTTATATGACAGATATCGTAAAAGCGTATAGGTGTAACTTCAATATTTATTTAAAAGTAAAACTGGATACTAATTCGTTCTTGTAATTTGTTACCAAGGTCTAGAAGTTTTTATAATTGAATGATTTTGGTAACCAACTCATTGCTAATTGATTCCATAACAACGAATTTCTATAATACGTCTCCATTTTTTTAGCAACCTATCTCTGAAAATATTTACATACTTTTTCTTTTAATGCTGAGTAGAGATGAAAGCTCATTTAGATATATTGGTTATCGTGCATTACTAACACGACATTTCGTATATCGTCACGATATTAGCACACGAGACGCTGCACGATGTCGGTGACCTCAACTGTGTATTTTTGTCTCCCCCTGACGCTTAAAGATAGACAAAGACACAACTATAACGTACGATCCGACATTTTGATTCTTGTTAGTGACGTATCAGACAAGGGAGTGTAAACTGTGTTTTGTATTATTGATATTTAGTTATTTATAGATAAATGAAGTAAGGGAATATTGCGAAATCTATTAAAATGCCTAAAGAATTTAAATACGATGTGGTGCTTCTTATTGAAAGCGTTCGTGATAGACCGTGCCTTTGGGATAAATCGTTGGAAAATTACAAGGATCGCGTCGAAAGGAGAACAGCTTGGGAAGAAATATTCTCAATTTTGGACGAGAGCTATGAAGAAATGTCACCGGAGATGAAGAGGATAACGGGTATGCAGTGACGTATAGAGCATGTTTCCACTTAAACACGACACGACAGTCTTCATAACCGAGAAATTCCACTATCGTAACATTGATATTGACATATTGTCTCCGTTTTTTCAACGAGAGTAAGTGAGATGATGTATCTTTAAACAGTCTAGAAAACGCAGTAAAAATGCGACATAGTTTAGGAAACGTGTTTCATTTTTGTATTTTTTTTAATAAACTGTGTATTTAACTTTTGATTTTTTTGTTTACTTTACATGCAATTGTTAATTTTTTTCAGCTAATAAATTAACAGCACTTCCCATACTTATGTAGATAGTTACCGTCTTGCTTTCCACACTTGTACTACTGCCACTTACCCTATGTTGTAAATCTCCAGGTGAACTCATACTCAACAAATGGACAAACATTCGAGATACCTTCGTCAAGACTCTCAAAACGAGAATGGGCAAGCCTAAGAAAAAATACTTACTATATGAACATTTAAAATTTCTAACAAAAATAACACCAGAAGAACACTATAATCTCGCGAATTACGACGTCGAAATGCCAATGTTATTTAAATTAGAAGAAGAAAAAATTAAACCAAGTTATAGTAGAAAGAGAACTAAGCAAGTCGATGAAAATGAAATGATATCACCAAAGAAATCTCCAGTTTTCGATGCTACTAACGAACTGGATTTCGTCGGCGTTGATGAGACGAACGATCCTAGAGTTATGAACGAAGACGAGGCATTTTTCGCATCATTGCTCCCCACAGTCGTGAAATACAACGAAGACGAACGATTAGAGTTTAGAATGGAAGTTTTAGCTGTTATGAAAAACATAAAAGATAAAAGGGTAAGTTTTCCTTAGACAATTTCGTACGTACCGAATTTTAAGAGTACAATTTATACACTGGCTATACAGAAAGCCTGGATTCATATTACAATGACGTGGTCTTGATGGAAATACCCATGGAAGTACAGAGATTCTGACGAGGAATAAAAGAGACACGAGTCACAAAGTACTATTTAGGGGCAAAGAATGAGAGATATTTGGGTTCATCTGAAAATATAGACTTAAAAAAAGAAGAAGTCTATTTTTATAGCGACAAAAAGTATAAATACACAGTACAATACTGATTTAGTACCTAATAAAAACGTTTTATTTAATGCTCGTTTATTCTCCCTTTTTATCATAGCTATAAGTGTCCAATCGCAATAAAAAAAAGATTCTATTTGTCTAGAAACATATAGGAGTCAAGAAAAAGTAGCACTTATTATTAACGACGATGGTGTGAAAAGGATGGGGAGATGATCATATCTTAGGCTAAAAAATGACGGGTTGAAAATGGCGACTTTAGAGGTTCTTTCTCTTGGACTTCTATCACCTTGCATTTCAATACAAATAAAACATTACATTAATCGATAAGATTTAATTACCATTTTTATATGGAGCAGTTTTTAAAATAATATTTACATTATCACAAAGAAAACAAAATTCACGAAGTTGAAAATAAAAAATTTACATTTAGAAAACACAAAACATTTATTACGTCTAATAAATTTTTAAAATCGAATAAAACAACGTAAGACAAACAAATCTCCTCAATGTATGACAATAATATCGACCTACAATATTCGCAAACAGTATATTTGGATATAAAAATTTAAACCTTAAGTTTACGAAATGGCAGAAAAACCTATGTCGCCTTTTACGGGGAGAGAAATAAAAAAATCAAAGGTCTCAAAAACATCTTAAGTAATGCGCTCACTAACATTGAATCACTTGCCCAGAGAATGTCGGGTATAGTGGCCGCGTGCACACATTCCCTAATACCACTATCTTAAACCTAAGATTAATGTGTTATTCTGATAAATATGGAAAATCTTGATTTAAGCCAAGAGCATAAAAATACGGGTTAAATTGCATGAAAAAATCAAATAAAAACTAGTTACATAAAATTAATTCTTGTTAGTTGATTTTAAACTTTTATTTTGTCAACACCACGTTAAGTTTTTTTGACTGACATACTTTCTGACCGACATAAAACATTTAACTGGTAACTCAGACTAAATCTATCTCACCCTACCCATTCGCGATTAAATACCTGAAGGGTAACGTGAAACTGTACGTAAAGATAATAATTTTTTTAATTCAAACAATACTAGATACTCGATTTAAATCAAGAAATTTCAATATTTTTCACCATCATGGCAACACAGCGTACTAATAAACCCGCCTTATGATATCGGGCTTCATAATTAACTATAAATGCGCCCATAATTGCTAAATTCACTAAATGTTAACATTTCCCCATTCTCTTTTATATACAACGAGACAGATGAATTATCTTATTAATACAGCTATTTAGGTTATTTTATATATTTTATCTAAATCTGCATATATATACAGAAGCTGGTTGAATACTGGACTTTAGTATCCGCTGCGCTTCCGCCGCAACACATAAGTGACTAGACGCTCCCCGAAAGCGAACTGGGCGGGTTGTATTTACATATACAAATTAATCTATGGATATCAAAAAACTTCAAATATCTTAAATAAATTGATCATGTCAATAGCCGTCTGTTAAAATAAAGCACACCGTGTCGTAACTGAATTTTCTATTATAGTTAATGTTACTAAAATATTTAAAAAAAACCACTATTTTAAAGCTGACGTTATCGGTCGATAGATTTTGTGCATCACGATGGAAGTCGCTTATATACTATACGAATATAATACAGTATATTAAAATAGAAAAAAAAAACGAATCTTTTATCGAATTTCAGTGTGAAATACTAAGGAGAAATTTAATCAGTCTAACATCAAGAAGGGGCCATATTAAACATCGTTCATAGTCTAATACCTAAATAATTAAATTCACGTTTGAGTATAGCCTGTTATCGCTAAAGGAAACACTTAACCTACAATCAAATATACCTACAGAAGTACAGTATTATACAATCCTTTAGTGTATATAAGGTATATATTACAAGAATTACAAAAAGAAAATAACAATAAAAATGCCTCCCGTGAGTCAAGAAACGTACAAAAGATTTGAACTGACCGGTGCTAGACCGCAACTTATGTAACACTTAAAGCTTAAGCTAATCAACAGAAGAGACAGTCGCGGAAGTTAGCTACACAAGGTTATATACAAAACAAGTTTAACAATGTTTATCACTATTTAAAACTATTTGGAACCTCACGCGAATGAGATCATCGTTCAGTCTGGTATATGCTCGTCTTTGTTCAGTGCATGTGGTAGTCCAGGGAGGGTTTCCTGGGTTTAGGTTTCTTGGGTCGCGGCGGCAGGGGTGAACCGGAGCAGCAATGGCAGCAGCGCTTCACCACGCCGCGGCCGGACGCACGTCGTCGCACATCCAAGATATCCAGACCTTCCCCAGCTCTAGTCTTCCCTGATAGACTCCTGCCTGTATCTCTGTCCACGGGGTGATGGTACACCCTCTTAGCAGGGTACGTACGCAGCGGGGGCAGCGTGTCATCAGCCGAGGAGCCGTCTGCACTTCCGCTGCGGTCCATTCCCCTCGCGTCTTTAATCACCGAGTCCAGTCTCACTTGGGTGCTCATACCACTCGAGTCAGTGGAGTTGTTCTCTTCGTAGGGAGGGCTTCTGCAACACTTTTCACTATCGCTGCTAAAGTCCATCTGTCGTCTGCTCTCTGAATGATCCACGACAGAGTTGGATTCCCAGTAGAGTTCCGTCTGGCGCTCTGGAGACGATCGATAGTCCACATCACCGCACATGGATTCAAGCTCCTCCCTCGAGTTGTCTTCTCCCATCATTTTGGAGTCGTCTCCGGTCATCATTGTATCATCGTCCATGAGGAATCTTGAGTCCCGTTTGTCGTCATCGTATCCAACTCTCCTGATGACTTGTGTGGCGTTGCCGACTGAGTGGACGATGGCGGAGGCGGTGTTGGAGAGATGCAGTTCCCGGGAGTCGGTGAGGATGCTGTCGTATCTGGTGAGGCCGTCGTCTTTCACCAGCACGGTGTTCAGGTTGAGGTTGTGATGGTGCGATGCCGGCGTGTTAATGACGTTATCCATGTGCGAGTACCGCACGTTGTGCTGTATGTGCGGACTGTCGTGACTGGCTTGGGAGATGACAGTGGTCTGCGGACCCATCAGCACCGTGGCCGGGGCTCTACTGGCGTGGAATATTGTCGATGTAATGTGACGGCTATTAATTCCCGTTACTGTATACGGATGCATCTGAAAATATTTATTGACATTTTATATGGATGCCTCTGATAAAGTAAGAAGTTATTAAAGTGAGGTGATCTATAAACTAAATAATGTTACAATACGAAATCGTCGAATAATGAATTACTTTTACCTCCGTCTCTTCTGTTGGTTCCTTATGGAAGGTGGTATTAGGATGCGATCTTGCAAACTCCTCGTGGTCCAAGGTGATGGTTGCTCCGTTCTCAGTGACGGTGACGATACCGACGTCGTCCAGTCCCAGGTTCATAGCCAGGTCGCTGTTGGTTTCCTCCTGTAAGTCGGGGCGCTGCAGGAGATGGTCGGTGGCAATCTGATCGTCCATGTCCGGTCGAGGCACGCTTTGGTTAATAATAACGGGTGGAGCTGAAATACAAACAGTTACATAAGAAAATTTTAACGTAAAGATTTGTAGTCCAGGACAGCAAGGACCGCAGTCATGGTCCAAATACTCACGTGTGTGTGGGCGGTGTGGGTGCTGGTCCTGCGTGTGGTCCTGTGCCGGGGAGCCGGCGAACAGCAACTCCGCCTCCGGGAAGAGTTCGGAGGCAGACGGTGAGTCCACGCCCAAATCCTCGCATTCCTCTGATAACGATTTCTACAACCGAATTATTACTTGTTTCATTTAATAAAAACAGACATGATAAGCATTTTCTATTTTATTTTAAAAGTATTTAAAAATGTTCCAATGTTGAAGAGTGGATTCGTCTTTCAATTTTCTTGTCAGTGTGTACTAAGTTAATTTGTTTTCTAGTTAATTGATTGTCAAATGAGATGTTTTTACTTACCTGAAGTCTTAGCTCATGTTCTAAAATGGCATACTTGTGCCTCAGGGCTGCGGTGGCCACGTGTGTCAATCTATGTTGACGGTGTGATGTAATGTCTCTTTTCTGCACAACCTATTCACATTATTTAAAATCAATTTATATAAATATTAATACTAAATAAACGTAACATTGTTTCCGTTAGTTCTTAACAGGCGAAGCCATTAAGATGGTTGTTTATTTATGTAAAACAATAAAGCAGAAAGCTGAATTTTTTTATCATTGATGTTTTAAACGTAACTTTTTAAGACTACGACAACGTATAAGGCTAGTTGAATATAATTTATGAAAACCTAACAGATACAGTTATATATGAAAATAATGTTTTTAAAACAACAACTATAATAATAAGAATTTGGAATTAGGATGACCATTGATGCAACTACATGCACAAATTGAATGCAGGATAACTTCACAATGAGGGTAGATATAAAAGAACCGTATCGTAACATGCAAAATTAAATGAAACATGATTTAATTTCGCTAGTTTAAATTTTATTAATAGAAAGGAAGCATAGAGTTCTCCTCGAAAACAGGAATTTTAGTAATATAAAAATAAGACTATTCGAATTGGAGACAACATTTACTATAAAAAAATAATTTTAAAGGTTTCATCATCGTTGCCTGTGAAGGATGCCAGGGTTATATTCTTTGGTTGCAGCGACTTTCTGTTTATTACGATATTACATTTAAATTTAGCAGACAAACATCAGGATTATAACATCAAATATTAGTTTAGACTCTTAATAGTCAAGTATCATCATAAAATAACTTTGGACCAAGAAGCACATCAAAGCTGACTGATAGGATGATCGAATGCAATTAGTTTTTTTTTTCTGTTCAGCTGAATGCGTGAATCAAAATGTCGCATGTATCGATAACGGCAAACCCAACACGGAACGAAGAGGAAAGCGTATAAAACAAAGAGAGGCGTGCAGTTTCTACATAAAGAGGCGGATCTATAGGGGGCGGGGGGCTGCGACGGTACTACGATGTGGTCACCTGATGGTAGCACTTATCGTCGCAATCTGACGTGTCTATATCGTAACCGCATCGCGGTGAATCGTCTTGCGTATCGACAACGTAAGACCTTTTCGACTCTACATCGAACATCTTATCAAAGATCCTTTGCGCCTCCATTTCGGGACTGTATCGATCTGGGATCGGGTCCTGAAGTTGCAAAACGTTTCGTCACTTTTAATTTACGATCGGTTATTTAAAAAGGACATATTATGACGTGGAATAATTAGATATAATTAAATATATACTTCAGTTTTAATAACAAATGTATTATGATACAAAAGTTCTTTAATGTAATAAAATACTGTACTTACAAGAACGGTCCTGTCCAAGTTGTCGGTGCGCACGGTCTCTTCGTAGGTGTATTCGTGTGTATTGGCCGATGTCGGAACGTTCCAAGGCTCGGACCCGTCCGGACTAGGACTTCGTTCCGGTTTAACGCTTTGGGTTTCCTTTTCGATCCAAGGCGAAGCCGCCGTTCCAGTCTCCACTAGGTCTGGGGGAGTAGTTGCGGACGCAGGCGACATCGTGCTGTCGGGCGGCTGCACCGTTGAGGCAGTTGTAAAGTTGAACGCGTGAAGATTATGCAGCGCCGCCGCAGGCAGCCGCACATGGCGTACACCGGGCCGGGCCAGCATTGGCTTCAGCCCGGCGGGACCAATCAACCGTTGCAATAACAGCGCACCGGTCGTTCCACCTTCGCCGCTTAGGGTTAAAAGTTTTGGACCGCGATTTGTGACTATAGCTATTTGCTGACCGCCCTTTAGCATCGAGACGGGCAGGATGTAATTAGCCGGCATTAGCAGCGCCGTAGCGGGTTTTCCCGTCGGGCCCCGAGCAACGGTGATAGTCTGACCGTCCGCAACTATCACATTACGCTGCAGCTGCGGTCGCGGTTGAGGAGGCGGTGTTTCGTTTTCGAAGGACAACTTTCTTGGTAGTTTACGTGGACTATCTTGAGGCGAAGGGGTTTCTAAACAGTTCTCATTACAATCGCCCTGCGACGTCCCGCAACTGCTGTCTTCTGATCCCATGGTGCGATTGGCGTCATCACCATTTATGGGACTCGAGTCGCGCGCACCAGATCGCCTTGAACCACTTGAGCTCTTTTTTCGTTTCGAGGATCCCAGATTAGATGGTGGATTTGTTCGTCTACGAGGCGCTGGTTTATTCTTATCAGGACAATTCTCAACTTGCTCTCTGTATTCGGCTAATATGTAAAGGATTCTTTGCGTCGTCTGCTCATCTTCTATCGGCTTCTGTGTCGAGGGCTTAGATGGGACGTTATTTAATTTTAATGTATTTGGAGGATTCGACGAAGCTTTAGGTCTTGGTCTTGACCTAGAACTTACTTTAGGCTTTGGATTGCTTTGTTGCACAGATGTACTGTTAGACGTTGTAGCTGTTGTTACCGTTTGTGAAACCTGAACATGACTAGAGGAAGTGGGAGATTCAGTTACTGATGAATCTGGGGATCGAACGACCGTTGAAGTAGTTGGTGTTGTGACGGTAGACTTCTTATTCACATATGCGACATTAAACTGTTGATTTGCTCCAACAGAATATAGTACTGGAGTTGGCTCTGAAGGAGTCGGAGCGGGTGAGGCACCGTCTTTTGCGTCACTAGATGTGGTAGTGTGAGGTTTTGAATTGGGAGTATTTGCGGTAGAACTAGGTTGTACAGTACTCCTTTCTTTGACTTGTTCTAATACCATGTCAAATTCTCTTAATTGTTCGAGAGTCGAAGAACTCAAGTGTGATTCCGGGGAACTTTCGCTAGGTACTTTAATTGGCCTTGTCATTGGCGACTGTGGTAATCTTATAGTCTGTTGGCCTAGTGGCGGTGCAGTAGTTAGAACCAACTGTTGATAGACAGGTTGGTTGGCGCCTCCGATGACGTTTCTTTGGATTTGAAAAAATGATGGCCTAACTACTCTTGTACCAGTCACCATTTGGGGTGCTTTACTTAACATCGGTAATTTGATACGCATCTGTGTTAAAACGGGTTGAGATTGAGTATTTTGCCCACCTTCGTTTGAAGTACCAGCGTTTTGATTTTCATCAGGTGACAGGTCTGAATTAGGCGTAGTTTGCGGTACAATTTTAATTATAGATGGTTCAACAATGTCACCTTGATTAACAAACTTGACATCCTGATGTTTTTGGTTAGAATCATCTACTAATTCGGTACTTGGTACAGTTATCAAATTTATTGTCTGTCCTCCGCCAATATTGACAGGTATTTGTCGTGTATAAATGACTCCACCGTGCATAGTTTGAATATTCATAGGAGTAACGGACTGCTTTATTTGTGGAACTAAACTAGGTGGTGCTTGCGAACTTTGGGGCGATTTTCGCAGCAACAATGGCGGGCTACTTATTTGCGCAATGTGATCAAGATTCATTTCGGAAGTTTCAGGAGTATCATCGACTGAATTCCCGGATGTTAAATGTGTGTCGTTACTATTAATTTCGCTTTCTTTTTGATTTTCCTCTTGAAATACAGGTTTTCCAAAAGCTTGATTGAATTTTGGGAGGCTTGTGCCCTTTTCAGGATTTGATTTATTTGAAGTGTTCTGGATAAATTTTGCATAGTTTTCCTCGTAAACAGATCGAGATTTTATTTCTTGTTGTGTACTGATGTTTTCTTCAACAGGTGCATTACTTGCTGCAGCAGGCGTTGGGCTATGTTCTTGATTATTTGATGGACCATCCTGTACACTTTGGGTTTCAATGGGCTGTAATCTCAGAACCATGCTACCATGATGTGGAGTGTTTAACTGAATAGCTTTGCCGTCGGTAGATTTACACACAAATTGTAACATTTTTTGTTCATTTGAACCTTGAACATTAGCAAGATTAGTAAGAAGATTTACAGTTTTAAGAAGTTGATTTGCTGTGGTGTCTTTTTGATTCCCTGCGTTGACTATGTGGAGGAGTTGATTGCCATTTTGGTGTCCAGCTTCCACCAGAGACAGTGCCCCAAATGAATTAGTTTGTTGTACAGAGGCCCCGTTATTAGTTGCATTTGGTTTTGCACCCTTGTTTTGTACAATATGTAGTACAGGTGCAGCATTAGGTGTACTTATAACAGATTGCTGGACGTTATCGACGAGTGTTATTTGATTACCTTCAGAATGTTTCCCTTGGACGATATGCAATACTTGTGGTGTTATTGATGACGTCTGTGAATCAGTTTCTGCGCTACTCGTGTGGCTCAACGGGGGAGGAAGAATTTGCGATAAAGCTTGCTGCAAAGCTACTGCGTTAATGGACGCGGTATTTGGACAATCGTTTATGTGATTTTGAGTCGGATCAACGGTGCTTTGATGCAAATCTTCAGATATATTATTTACCAAAGCGTGTGCTTTTGAGTTGTCCTCAATTGTCGTCGTAATACCCGCGGCACTCATTGCATGAGCTATTTGATCCGTTCTTTCCGATACAGTATTTTCTTTTTTAGTTGGATCAAAAAAGGTTGTCGGAGTATCTAACTCTGAACATTCGTTGTCAGCATTGGTATCGTAATGATAAACTGAGTGATTTGGTTTTTCTTTTCCTAGCGTTTGAAATTCTTTATTTTTAAGACTCAAATCCTTAACTTCGTCGTGATTATAATCTTCTTTAGTATCCATTTTGCCATCGTAACCAAATTCAGACTGTAAAATTTCTTGATTGTTATGTAAATGTGCAGGTTCTTGAGATTCTGTTATTTTATGACAATCATGACGATTATACTCTGCCACTAACGGCAAGGTGAGGTCTGCAGTTGTGAGTTCTGTATACTCTGTTTTAACTGGCGAATGGGAATCATCATGTGAACTATTTTCTTCGGAACATTGCGGGGGACTGGCGTTTGCAACTTGTGTTACGCGGGGATCACAACTAACAGGGTTTTGCGCAGCAGCGCTAACCGGTAGCTGTCCAATTTGGACAACTTGTACAATACTTTCGATTGGAGGAGGCTCAATAAAATCATGCAAGTAAAAGTCTAGTAGACAATTTGTGAAGTTATTATCTCCATTAATATTCCGCATCACATCTTTATCCTTCAAATTGTCTCTGATCCAGTTATACTTCAACTCTATGGCTGTTTTCTTAAAATACGAACGTACCTTGTCTTTAAGTTGTATATAATCAGTTTTTAATTTAATATTTTGATTCTTTTTAGATGAACTAAATAAATTAGATACCTCAATTGAATTTTCGCAACCCACATATTCTTGGGACATTAAAAACGGCTGAGATTGCTTTACGTCCGACAGAGTCGCAGCCGAAAATTTTGAAATATCATCCTTTTTTTCTAAATTTTGTATGACTCTGCCGGACTCCTCACCAAAACCCATACTGAAATTAGTATCACTAGTATCATCCGAGGTGACGGAGTATTCAGTAACTTCAGCAGATAATTCTTCCACCAATGTTTGTTTTAAAGGATCTGGATAACACCGTTGCTCAGAATTATCTTTAAATAAATCAGATGACTCAGTATCAAATAACGGCATGTTGTGCGTTTCTTTTATTGGCCAAGCACTGAGTAACTTAGGAACGTCAATTTGTTCTTTATCAAAGGGTCTTGTATAGGAAAATTTTATAGAACTGTAGTAATGCAACAGCCGTTTATACTCTTTACCATATGCTGTATTCTTTTGCGTGTCAACGCTCGCTTTTAGATAATCGATGTTTTTGCTTTTTCTGTATCGTTTTTTACACATCTGATGATCTAGAGAATATTTACGTTTTAAGCCGCTCTTACTTAATCTGTCCAAACTTTGTTTGTCCTCTTTTTCGTATCTTAAGTATGTTTTTGTAGGTGGTACAATTGATAAACTACCATCACTTAGTACATCTACCTCAGTACTAGATTTTACTTGCATCTTATCATCGTCACAGGTATATTCATCTTTTTCATCACATAAGTAATCGCCTTCATCAACTACATCGGAAAACATTGTATTATTTTCCAAAGGAAACATGTAACATGTGCCAGCAATAGGATCTTCATACTCTATGCCTCTTAACACAATTTTTGCATCATCTTGGTGTACAAGTGTTACATTTCTGAGAACATCGTATTTATCTTCAGCTCCTTGTTCATACGTTACATCACCATTTTCAACATTTCCTAGAACTAAATCTTGAACTGTTTCAGTAGTAATATTTTGTACTTCTGTAGTTGAATTGATTACATTACAATCTTGATTTGTTAAATCCGAAATATCGTCTTCATTATCGCAGAACTTGGTTTTACTTACATGATAGAAACTATCACCGTCATCCATATTAATCGCAGCATAACTATGGTCAATATTTATATAAATCAATTTATTTTCAGACTGATTACAATTTTTTGAATTATTATGCGTAATTTTGATATCATTTTCTTCTATTATGTGAAAACTGTCATAAAGATCTTTAGATTTATCAATATCAGAAACGCAAATTTCGTTAAGATCTTGCGTTGTATATGATGTATTAGAATTATCTTTCATGTATGAATTACTCTTTGCCAACGATTCTAATTGAGTAGTATCATTTTTGCATATATCAGTTTCTATAGGTGTAGTTCTATTTAATCTATTTGCGTCATCAAAAAGATCTATGTCTATATTATCATTACTACATTCAATGTCTATTTTCTCTACAATATTTAGACCCGTGTCTTTGTCAAAAGTCATATCGCACTTCGGAGTAATAACGCTTTCGATTATACTGGTCAGTTCACCTGTGTCTATACAAAAGTTATTTTTGTCTTCACTAGGATTATTTGCTAATTCTATTTCGTCAAAATCATTGGCACTTTCTGAACTTAATTTACTATAAGTAAAAACACAGGGTTTATTTTTAACTTGTTCAGTAATAACATTTTCTCCGCACGTTGGTATTTGGTGTTCAAGCTTTGATATTTTCTTACTAGATGATCTGTACTGATAACTTAACTTTCTTTTCAGCGGAGGTTTACTATTTTCTGTCATATTTGCAGTGTGTGATATAGGATATAACAAAGCCAATAATGTATTACTTTCGAAAAATTTTAATGCCAATTTACTCAAACTTTGAACTTGAAACGTTGGAAGTGTTTCAGGAATAGAATTGGCTTTTTTTGTTTTAACTTCACCTTTAACTTGCGTGGAGAGTTCAGCATAGTTTGGTCTGTTATGGAACAAATTAGGATCTTGGTGAATACTTTCCATTGGTATAGCAGTTTGCAGATATATATCACGTTTTGTCATTGACCATTCTGCGTAACAGGTATCTTCAAAATATACAGGTGATTTTATAAACCCTTCTTGTTCATTGACATTTATAACTTTTTGATCGATCGTAGTATAATCCATCGTTTCTTTGCATATTAAAAAATCAGTTAATATTGAACAAGATGTGCTTCGTTCGAGTTTTGATTCATATTTGTTTTCTTCATCTTCAACTAAGGGAAGTATTAACTCATCATTTATTTTGCAGTTCCCAATGTCGTCTTCATTTGAATCCATATTATTGCGATCGTTCTCTTTTAATGTTTCTTCTTCCAAGAGGTGAGGGCTTGGACTTGGGTTTGAATTGTTGAATGTTTCAGTATCGCATCGAACAAGTTCGACATAACATTTCTGATTCAATGCACCGATGTTTTTCACTAAATTATCACATCTGGTAAGTTTTATGAAACAATCGAAATTAATTGTGTGCTGTTGTGTTCGTTCAACAAGTCCATGAAAACCTTGTTTTTGTTCTACAGTTGTCGGAGAAATTGAATCTACATCGTTAACTTCCTCACTTGATATTAACGTAATAGGTACATTTTGAATTTCATCTGTAGTAGATTCCATACTTATTTTTTTAGAACCTAAATCTATGTGTGCTTCGTTTAGGGTATAATCATTATTTAAACTTTTTTCCAAATCTGTAGTTTCTAAAACGTTTTCATCACATAAAATAGGAATTTTAGAGGTTTGTTCAGATTCGTCGCCCTGAATATTTTGAAATGCTTTGTTTGTTGGTGCTAAGCATTCAATGCTTTTCTCTATGCTGCACGATTTTATATCTTCAATGCTTGTTTTTAATGCGATTAATTCTTCTATAGAATATCTGTTTAACGACACAGTACATTTACTAGATAATTTAGTTTGATGTTTAGCAAGATCTTTGTCTAAAGAAGATATTGAGAAATCGCCGATCTCTGTTGGTGCAGTAACACCAGAGTCAATTTCTTCATCGCTTATTAAATCTATTGTTTCAATCACATTTGTATTTTCCAAGCGCTTCTTTGTCGTTGTAGAAAACCCGATAGTTTTCTTTTGGCGAACTTTACGACTAAAGGTGATTTTATTATTAAAAAAATTATTCAATAATGAACATTTAAGGCTTGTATCGATGACTAAATTATTGATATCGCAATTCTTATTTCCTTTAATTATTGCTCTAAACTTTATCCCGTTAGGCAAAATTACATGTATAGCTTTAGAACCTTTGTTTTTTGTTGTTTTGGGTGAAATTTCCTGAAATATTATTTGTTTCAAGTCCATTTTTCCCGTGTAAATTTTTTGGCATCGTTTTTTAAGCGTATTTTTTTTATTGAATGCTCTATAACATTGCAATCTACAATTTGCAAGCTTATCATTATTATTTACAGGAACCAAGTCATTCGTCAACTCGATTCGAGGAACACTTGTTTCAGGGACTTCATCTAAATCTATCACTTCATCAGAAACTGTTTGTTTCTTTTCTTTTATAGAAGAACTGTCATCTGTAGATAAGACTTTTGTCTCGTTTCTATTTTCATACAAGATATCATTATTTGCAAGTGGTGACTTAATAATCAATTTATTTTTTAAACTTTCATTGCCAGTAACTGTTTTAAAAGATTTTATTTCATCGCTGGGATTTTTATACGCAATTCTCTTTTTCTGCAAGCGACGTAAAACGCTTTTACCATTACACATTTTTGTACTAGCATTATCTGTGTTAGACTTTTGTTCACTGAAATTATTTTTAATACTAGTTTCGTCAGCCTCGATGTTATTCGTATCCTGTTTTTCGTTGATGACTTTTTGGGATTTATTTAAGTCATTTTCTTTTTCTTCGCCTCTGCCATTAATTTCAACCGTCATGTCCTTAGTCTCAGATATGTCCAAATGCTTAGTAGATTCAGTTAATGTCGATTTTGATATAACTGATCCAATCAATTGTTCTTCGATGTCAAAGGATTCATTTTCAATGGAGAACGTGTTAATTGAAGGGACAGAATCGTATTTATTGATAATTTTACCGTTTATTTCCAAATTACCTCGAATTCCTGTATTCTCTTCTAATTTCTGAAGTCTTGTTGCTTCAATCGAATTATCTTGACAATTATTTAGATTTATACTTGCTTTGCATCCACCTATTTTCGCAGGTTTAATCAATGTTTTTGCTTTTGAGATTTTACGTTTCAAAGTAGATGTAACTTTTAGTAGTGCATTTTTTGTTTTTAGTTTGTCTTTTTTACTTATTATTTTAGATGACTCATTCAAAATCGTTTCATGTTTTTCTATAGGGTTTGTTGTAGGTTTCAAACGATTATGGTGTAATATTTCAGAACATTTATTTTTTCTTTCGTTTTCTGGATCCGTTGATTCTGCAACATTTGATATATCCTTATCATTTTTACACTTTTCCAACGATTCATTTTTCGAGTAATTAAGGATAGATATTTTTTCCCTTAGAGTTATAACATCGTCATTAACAGATTTTACGTTTAAATCGCTATCTTTGCATTTATTTGCCTTAACACTTTCGGTTTCATCTTTTTCTAATGACGTATAAGGTAATGGTATTGGTGACCGATTGGTGTAATATCTTGTTTCTCTGTTTATTAATGCCATACGCTTTTGTTCCAGTCTTTTACTCTGCATGGAACATGGTATCTTCGTGTCAATGTCTTCCAAGGGTTTTACTGCTGAAAACATCTTGGGGTCTGGCTTTGTATGTGGTAATTTAACACCAACTAGTTCTTGCGGCAGTGCTTTTCTTTCTTTCACTTCTTTTTTGTCATTGTTCAAGATTAAATGTTTATTGTTTTCCAATTTCACAACTGGAAAATTGCATGCGTTCTTTGGTGTAATCTTGTTTTTACTATCCATCGATGGTGTTTCTATAAATTTATTAGATTGGTTGGCACTATTAAGATTTGTTTCACCAGAATATTTCATAGGATGAATAGTAGAAGTGGGTAACGTCTCTTGTACGTTATTTTGCGTCCCAGCTTGCGTTAAAGCATCGCCAAAAACAACCGGAGTTACTAATGGGGCTGCAAATGTTGTAGGTAAAAAAGAAATATTTGGCATATTATTTATAGTTATGTACTTGTTGGGATCAAAGTTATGTACTTGTGTATTTTGGTTTTCTTGTACTTGCATGGTATAATATGGATTGTAAGCCGTTTCTAAACCAATTCCAACATTTTGTATTGAAGCCCTCGGCGAAATTGTTGTAAAGAGAACATTTCTTGAATCCAAATTATTTTCTCTTTTTTGGTAAACCCCATTGTTTGAACGAGGTGTTTGCAATGAGTTTCGACTTTCAACGGGTGAAATATTTGTCGAACTTGTATGCCCTTTCATACCAGGAAATTCAATGTTGTGAACTATATTGTTTGGATGAGTCATTTTCGTGGTTTCAGCAACTTTTATATTGGAATAAGTTCGGTCACCGCTGTTGATGGCAGAAACCGACACAGATGGCTGTGGAAACTGTTCTAAGTTAGTATTTATAACATTCCTCGCTATATTGGTTGTTGCGAAAGTATGATCTTGCTTGAGAGCTGTTGTGCAGATGCTTTGCATTTCTTGAGTACGTGCTGCCCTCTGTGTGTTATCGTAGAAACTTTTTTGGAACGGAGTTACAATAGTTGAACATTGACCTTCTTTTTTGTCTGTTACATTTGCATAATGTAAGGATTCGTCATCTGAAATCAGTTCACCAATTTCTTGGCGCAAATCGTCATCCATGAGTTCCTCCAATATATCATAATCTGAATTCGGTAGACCTGATATGAAGGGATCGTGATTGTTGAGAGCATCACACGTAATTTTTGGTACCTCGGGTAATGATGGTTTAGAAACGTAATACATATCTGTTTTCAGCATAACTTCTGGCTTACTTGTTCTTTTCGGTACTTCTGGCTGTATCGTCGCCATTGGGACACTAGTTACTGCCGTCCTCAAGGTATAGTCTGAAGGAAAGACGCTTTGATAACCGGTGTTACCATGCGAGGTGCTGTTTTCTGGGGTCTTTTGGTTTCTTTTTACTGCCTCTAGCCCCACTGCCTTTTCATTACAAATTGTATTCTTAGTTGTATGCTTTGTAAATGAATCTTTATTTAGTGCTACATCGAGAGCATTTGGACCTCGGCTCGGTGTTTTGTGTTTCAACAGATCTTGCATGACCAATTTCCAGTCCGATTTCGTTTCGATGTCCAAGTGTATTTCTGAGTTTTTCTTCTGAGTATATCTCTCCTTTTTAACTGGCATCTTACTTCCAGAGTAAACATCATTCATTGATCCTGGGCCTGAGTCGAGACCTTCCGACTTCCTCAACAATTGTGACGAATGAATAATCGCTTTACTCCCACTTGTCATTTTAATAACCGATGGATGCGTTTGATCGCTTGGTAGAATTAATGTTTTATTTGAAGAGTTTGTATTTTCATGTAATATGTTTTTATTATCGTAGTCAGTTAAACGACGAAATTCTGCCCCATTCAAATCACGAGTATTAGAAATAACGTTGTGGTTAAGACTCCTACTTTCCATCTTACATTGGGGAGAAATTTGAGCAACATGGTTGAATTTGACTTCAGGTGTTGTTATAGCAGAATTTTGAGCATTTAACTTATTTTGTTGTCGCAAAAGTAATATCAGGTCTTGTTGGTCCTTTTCCATTAGCATAGATGACTTCGTTGTTGCGTCGTTGGCATCTGTTTTTATCTTCAAGGGAATCTTATTTTCATTAGGTTTTATAACGTTAGATATACCAGATTGATCTTTCGTCACATTTGGGGTGTTCCTTTTTTGTAAAATTACTGGAGCACGAACCTCTCTTTTTTGTATAACTATTGGAGTATCATTTGGTTGTCCGTTATGAATTCCGGTTCCCACTCTTGATATTGTTAAATCTTTGGTTTGGAGATAGTGAAATTTGTCCAGTTTACAATCTGAAATCTGTCTATCCAATTCAGAAGCCAATTTTTTTTCTTGTATTTGTTTAATGCCGCTAGTAGGTTTATTTCTCACATGGTTTTGCTTGTTCTTATGCATATAATTAAGCCTAGCAAATGTGTTAGGTGCTTCAGTTATCTTTTGGTGTATAGCAGATTTGGCACATTGAGGCGGTGAAGCTGAATGAATTTTTAATTTATTTTGGTTAGGAATAGAAAATGTTTTACTAGAAGGTACGGCTCTGTCTGTTTGAGTTACTGATTCTTTGTAAAATTCGTCATCAACTGCGCCAGCGTTTATAGTCGCCTTTAATTCATCTACAAAATTTTTGTAATTATTTTTGGTTTCGGTTGTGCTTTTTAACTTGTCACATCGTTGTTGTGGCTGTAATTCATTTATCAAATTCTTGTAAATGCTTTTGGTTTCGTTTGTATTTTTCACTTTATCAGCTTGTTGTGGTTGTAATTCATTAACCAAAGTATTATAACTGGTTATAGTTTCATTTTTAATATTTAATTTATCGATTTTATTACCGGAATTATTATACTCAGTTTTGATTTCGTTTATGTTTTTGAGTTTATCATGTGGTGGCTGATTACGAACTAGCACTTGTTTCTGAGCAATGCGCTTTTCTTTATCCGCGGGTCGTTTGCTGTGCATTTTAATGTTTTTACTTTCAACTTTAGGAACAGGAGCTGCTTTGGGTTTACTTTGAGCGTCACTTTCCTTCAATTTCTGTTCATTCAATGAGCTAGTATATTTTGCCAAACCAAACACGATTCGTCCAACATAAAGTTTCCCTGAGGTATCAGATGCTCCGGAATTTCCGTTCAATATACTTCTCACTTCACTAGTTGAAGGACTTATGTGATCGAACTGTCTTAAATTTACATTATTCATTGACTGGTGCGACGAGGAACTTTCATTCAATGACACGGAACTTGGATCTTTACTGTCTTCCTGTAGTGTTTGAGGAGGGTACACTATGCTATGACTTTGAGTATGTAAGCCATTGTCAGAACTTTGTAATTGACTTGTAGTGTTTACTTGTGTGTTACTTTCACTCTTTAACCTTCTCACTTCTATCAGTTTTTTTAGATTTTGCTTCACCGTATTGTCTTGTTGGGCCGGAATGTCTTTATAGTTAGTGTTAACGCTAGATCCATTATCTGGGACAGCATTTAGCTGCTGCGATGTTATTACTGAATTAATTCGTAATTCTTTCTCTTTATTTTTGTTATTTAGTGATTTTTCATTGACCACTTGAGACAATGGCTTGTTATCGTCATCTAAATCAGCATTAGATTTGATCGTTTTATTGGTAAGTGCTTGAAGACTTCGATGACTTTTATCTGGGCTACAAATATCATCCATCGAGTATAAACCGTCAAATACGACATTATTGTCACTGTTATCGGAGTTAAGTGATGTTATGGACAATTTTCTGTTTAGATTCTGTTCATCAATTTGTTTCTCTTGCTTTACCAAGACATTTTCAACTCTCGTAACTTTCATGCCAATAAGACTTGACAGAGGGACCGATGGTTCAGATCCTGTATTTATTTTATCTTTCTTCTTTCGTTCTTTCCTTTCTCCTTTCGATTCTTTCTTTTCAGTGCTATCTTTGTTTTTGCTCGATTTTACCTTTGATTTTAATCTTTCTTTACTGTGTGGTCTCTCCTTTTTCTTTTGGTGCTGTTGGTCATCAGATAATGAAAGTGGATCGACTTCTTCGTCGGTGGATACAAGACGTTTAGATTTTTTCTTTTTCCGTCTGACTGGAGAATCTGTATCATCCATACAACTGGATATCGCATCTTCCGTTTCAGAGTCGAAGAGGACTTCGTGCCATTGTTTTTCAACCTCAACCTCTTCATGCTCTACTAAATGCTCGTAACCTTCGCGGGATAAATTTTATAAGAGTTAGAAATATAAAATAGTTTATGTTTTTTTTTCGTATCTCAATGGGTAACTGTCTCCAATAAGTTTCAATAAGATAGAAATTTTCTTGTTTTTACTTTA
>DVQG01000091.1:0-20944 GCA_018231605.1 Papilio ambrax
GTCCTCTAAATTAGTTAAAAAGAAAATAATAATTTTAGTTAAGTTCGATAAATTTAATTTAAACCGAATATCGATAGTTCATAATTGTTCGCTATGCGTGTTTGTTCGTCACTACGATACCTGTCTATTAAATATGGCTTTTAACTTCATACAAATTTAATTCGATACTTCATATGCGTCATTTATCAAACTAATCAATCTTATCTAGACAAACTATAACTTTCTTAGTTTTTCATTTATATATTTCAATATAGAATAATTTTTAGATTTTTTAAATGGTTGTGTCGCGTCGAGCTTGTCATTTAAACAACTCCTTTATTCATACAATTTAGTTGATATTTAAATAAATAGGTACAATTAAGCAATTTTACAAAACCGATGAGAAACACAAGCTTTCTTATGATTTTAGTAATGTATTCTCTTGTTTATCGTACAATGTGAATAACAGTATGTAAAGTTCAAGTTCTATTCCACCCGAACGCTCCGCTTTATTCACTTGAATGGAGCTCAGTGACGAGACGTAGGCGTTCCATACACCCTTCTTATGATAGTTTCACACGAGGGTAGAATAGTGGTGCGAAGTGTAATACAGAACAGTACTGCTACTGTTTGAACGTATACGCCGACATGAAATAATACTGTTATGTCAGTAAATGTGCGTTTAATCTACGCATTACTTGATTATCTACTGTTCCGCCCTCGTGTGAACAAGCATTATTCAGTCAATTGAAGTGTGTTGACAAGACGGCGCCGCTCGTCCTAGACACGTTTCTTAACAGGTAAGATATTTCTTAACAATAAATTCATTCGTGGAAAGAAAATGAAATACCTCGTTAAAGGATTATTTTAAACAAGAAATAATTTTAATTACTTGTACGGATGAATGTGGAGGACACAGTTTAGGTCATGTGGGGAATAAGTGCGTAAAAAAAAATTTACAAAAGTCTTCGGTTGTGAATGATGGTTGAATTTCGATCAAACCTTTTGTAAACCATGTTTGCTATTATATTTACAGGCAGAATAAAAATATTTATTTTTGCTCTTGTTTCTGTGATCTGTTAACTCTAGCGAAATGGAAATTCGACCTCGCACTGTTTTTACAGTATTTTTATTTAAAAAAAAATATCCATTGATTTTTATCCAACCTAAAGATAGCAATAACAGTCTAAAAATTTGATCCATTTTTAGAATAATCGAATAATTGTTGTATTCCGTTTCAAAGCGATTAAAGTAATTTTTGGATCGAAACGTACCAAATAATAGAGTTAGGGCTAGTATAAAACAATGCTTCGGTCTCTATCTCATTACCTACAGACTTATAAGTATTTTTTTAAATAAAATTAATGTTTGCAAATTTTTGTTAACTTACTCATATTTCCTTTAAGCATACCCACTTATCTCTAGGCTTGCCCTAGGATATGGTTCAAGATAGTCGAATAGCGGGATTAGAACCCCCGATCGCAAGTTCGGTAATCCGTAGCAAACCAATAATAACGTTTTATTGGTACAACAGTTTTAAAGATTTCCTTAATATGTATACTGGTTAAGTAAGGCTTACATCAAATTATAGCCGCCGCAATGAAAAAAAAATTGCGAAAGCCTTGGATATAATATATTTGTTTTCTATTTATATTTTGGAATTCATTTGAGACGGGTAATCATTGGCAAATCGTGCAGAAGTCGAAGCTATCATGAAAGGAATTCGGCCAGGAATCTGCCCCTTGTGCATTACAATGTGCCAAACCCTTACGCTTTAAGATCAACGGATTGTAATTATTTTTTTTTTCATTCGAAATGTGACTGATTAATACTAAAGAAACATAAGTATCGAATTACACAGACTACTAGGTATCGACAACTTCAAGTGACCTATATTGGGGTATCAGCCGAATAGATTTCTTTTAGTGTGTGTTGGGAAAAGAA
This sequence comes from Papilio ambrax, assembly GCA_018231605.1. Lineage (NCBI taxonomy): Eukaryota > Metazoa > Arthropoda > Insecta > Lepidoptera > Papilionidae > Papilio > Papilio ambrax. The sequence goes on from DVQG01000091.1 coordinate 1,924, forward strand.
ATGCTATCCAGCACGCGTGCATGAATGCATTATAAAACAAATAATCGAAAAAAAAGTGAATTTTTGCTCTTGGAACTTCATGAGGTGTTATGTTTATCATGTTTAAACAATTTAGCGTGGCCAAAGTGTGGGATGGGTCTAACTAAACCAACTCCAAGGATTGTTATGGACATTTAAATTCGGTTGTGAAAATACATAGTAATACATAATAGATATTCAAATACGCATTATTAACCAACATAAATCGACCGAACGAATCATTAATTATTTTCCAAACTGCGGTATTAATTTTGTTATGAAATTATTATGGAATGTAATAAATATATTTCAAATAATGAAGCGCGACTTCAATGTTCAGTAGATCGTTTATAAATCAATTTACTCGCTGAACTCTCACTAAGGACTCGAAGTCAATAATGGCGTTGAAGCAATATTTAATATCATGATAGAATTTTAAAATCGCGTAGAATGTAATTTCCATCAGACGTCCAAGCAAAGAGCGAGATTTGTTGAACAATAAACGTCGTAATACGCTTTTTTTATTTCACATTTTATTATTCATATAGAACATGAATTTATTAAAATGAACACATACAACAAGTTAAGAGTGGCCGCACACCTTTTATTTGACTAAACTATCGCACAACTGATTTGAATTGTCGATTGTTTCGCATCCAGTTTAACTGTAGTTGCACAACTAAAAATCGAGTAGTGTGAGCACTTCCATATAAGCTTATAGGAATCAATGCGCGACTAAACAGTTGTGCGGTAGTTTAGTCAAAGATGTGCGCAGTTATTACAGTAAATTTTAGGATTAATATAGCCAAATGCTTATCGAATGCATTGCAATTTAAAATTAATTTTAAAATATCAAAATGACATGACATGATGACAAACCATGGTAATCTTGTTTCCTTAATGTTGATTGTTTGTAGTTTATGGTCCTTTTCCCACATGAATACTCTTTTCCAATTTATTTATTCCGTAAGTTTAATAGCGTGAAAATATATAAGCTTAAGCGTGTCGTAATTGAAGGGCTTTTTATTAAAGAAGTGATTATTAAAAATACGCTGTGATTGCTGACATCTTACGCCACAAAGTAGTGTGTGTAGCGTTATTATGTTAGTATAGATATGAGGATATTTAAACAACTTTCCGAACGCTTTTTGACTTTAATGTAACAAATTTGGAAGTGGAAATATCTAATACATATGAAAATTTTCACGTTGGACGCTGGCAGTGTCGAGAGACTGTGACTAACTTAACCTAACTTTTAGATTTGTTGTCTTGCATTGCCTTATTTATACACATTTCAGAAATACGTTAGAATTTGAGGATTAAATCTCGTTTATGTAAAAACACATTTGTAATAATACAAATAAAACTACATCAAACATTTGTCAGACAACATCTGTAATTGCTAAGAGAGTGCGCACAACTAAAACTAAACTATCGCACCACTGTTTAGTCTCACTTTGATTCCTATGTTAACAGTTGAATGGGCTGCGAAACAATCAACAATCGCACAAAAGTTGTGCGATAATTTAGTCAAAGGTGTGCGCCCGCTCTAAAGATATTAAATGAATAATATTGAGGATGTTATCAATTGACAAGATTGTTAGAATTTTGATTTTAAAGAATCCAAATTAAAGTAAGGGTAACCTCATTTTACGATATCATCATTGTTCATGAGTGACTAAACATGAACTCGGCATTTAAGGGTTTCTTTTATATAAACAATGTTTTTTGTAAAAGAATAATAAACGAAATTACATTCGTATGCAACTTTTGTCCTAAAATTGAATGTAAAAAGCAGAAGGGATTTAAATTGTGTTGTCGAAATTAACCTCTTGTATGCTGCCTCTGATTTTTGTTCAAAGGCAGTGAAGCATACGTGCGCGACATGACAGATTTCACTTCGGTCAGATTGTTTTGAATCCACGCGATAGAAACAAAGTTTAAAAAGTAACTTTGCGTATATGATTGGCACCTTTCAGTTTCGTAATAGCTTCGTTAAAAATTTTACCTCTGGAATAGACTGTTGGTTATTTGCAGCCTGAAACAATGTTTGTATAACGTAAAAACTTTCATTAACTTGTATTCATTCTGCGACTAAGTGATTCTTATTTATTTCCTAAGTAACTATCCTTTTCTGTAGATAGTTTTAGCGATGATGTAATTTATAACTCTGGCATGTTAACGTAAAACCTTTAGTTAGGTCGTTTGAAAAACCATTATTGAAATTAACTTTTTAAACACAGTTAAATTTAATTTATAAATGTAAGTAAATACTTTATTAATCTCTTAAGTGTTTCAACAGAAGTTATAACAATGAAAAGAATCGCTTCAAAGATTATACATGAAAATATTAAAACACTTTCCGAAGCTTTAAAATATAATGAAAATCTTTTGAATTTCTGCATTTGTAAATTAAAAGAAACCAGTTTGTCTAATAAAGTCCAACTAAATCTTTATAAAATAAATTATAAGAATACTGTTACGATCAAGGGAAAGTCAGGAAAATTGTTTGTTCAAATCGCAACAAGCTGTGGTCCTGTGGCGCGCTGGGAGCTGTTTCGATATAAATTACTACTTATTTAAACATCGAAGCCAATTTAATAGAAGTTCAACCGTAATAAATAAATTCTAATAAAACCGACTTATTTGAATAGTTTTATGATTTCTTATATTTAAATTACGTATTAAATATTTTTATAAGTATTATATTAAGCTCGCCTATATGTTTGTATTGTAACGGTAATATAATAATTATTTATATTACCGTTATATTACTATTACGAGATGTAATAGTTACTCCTATGCTGCACCTGTTTGTAATCTTAACGCTGATTTTAAGAATTGAACGATACTTTTAGAAGTAACGTTCAATTCCATTATTCGATTGGGGCGACGTAAACACGCAGATGCACTCCGTCCCACGTATTTTCAATTTTAAAATAGTTCAAGCTTAGACGCTTTTTCGAGTACGAAAGTACACTAAAAGGATTGACTTGGCATTAAGTAAATTACTTAAATCTCGGGCAAAGATGTTACCAAACTTGATCATCTTAGTACATTTTATAAATTTACAGATCCCTTTTTTCCACTTTCATTTCTGAACCACCATCTAAGAAAATACATTTACGTCGCGTAAATGTATTTTCTTAGATGGTGGTACATACATTTACATACAATATAAATGAATACAATATAAATAAAACATACATTTACGCGTCGTTTGAAGGCGATCGATCCTTTTGCACTCGTTCGATCGATTTTATAGTGTCTTTAGCAAGTTAAAATCAAATTATAATAAAAGAAAGTTATTCTTCCTAAGACATGACGATTCTCATCTTCAATCGAACGCAATAGAGGATACATCGATGTTTACCACGCTTCCCTACATTTTGTACTGATTGTTATAATTACGTCATCAAGTGATTGATAATTTAATGAAGGTTGTCATTGAAGAAAGTCATATATTTTTGTATATTTTATCCGAAAGTAGGACTATAAATGAGCTTCTTACTACGGAAAAATCTACGATCAAAATTCCTAAACATTAGCGACGATGTGATACCAATATTAAAGCCTTCATAGAATTTGTAGTGAGAAATATTGTAAATTATAATCTGCTTTACGACACCTGCTCGTATACATAGTTTGTGAGAAGCTTAAATGCTTCCGATACATTACAAATAATGCTTAGTGGTATGCTTGTTAATAAGAATAATATATGGTATTAATCATGCTAATATTATAAATGCGTAAGTCATGATGGATGGATGGATGGATGGATATTTGTTTGTTAGAGTTTGTAGCCTAAACGCCTGAACGGACTTCGATGAAATTTGGCACAGATGTCGAGGATAGCCTGGAAGAAAACAGGTTATCTGCATTTATATTTTTTAATTCCGCGCGGACGGAGTCGTGGGGGAAAGTTAGTTACAAATTAACGCAATATACGGGTATTGTGACCGTGGAAATTTTGGAGTAGTAGTGACTTTAATGATTGCTGATAGAGATGTAAGGAAAGAATACTACGTAATGTAACAACACTTAGGAAGGTATATACCTATATAGATTATTATCCATAAATGTACTAATAGGATATTATTAAAAATTCATTTTACTAAAATTCATCCAGATAAATTTTAATAGATGCTCCTAGCAAAGTTTGTTAACCTTCTATTAAGAGTACTCCTTAATTTACATTACGTTGGAAAAGCTGTTTTCCTTATTTAAAGGAAAAGATAGCTCACATTTTCAAACATTCTAAATGAAAATTGTAAAATAATTTTTATTGTTTTTAATAATGCCTCTTATTGCTACGAACTATTGTTTGACTATGTATCGTTTATCTTTCGTATTACTTCTTTTTTCCTTATTTATCTTTTGGTATCCTATTTTACAACCGGCCAGGAGGAAAAAAATAACGAACGAACGTACATTAATTATATTTTAATTGTTAAAAATATGAAATAACAGAAGTGTGAAATGAATAGAATATAAATGTTAATACACAAAAACAATAACCATATTTGTGTAAAGTTACTGCTTTAGTTAGATAATTTTGTTTTAAAAGATGTTCTTAAGTCCGTCGGATGTTGTACGTAGAATTACGTACGTCATAATTATGCTGAAAAGTCGTACGAAAAAGGGTATCGAATAAGAACAACCTTCACGTTTAAATTACCAATTTTTACGGATTGGCAAACCTCAGAAAATTTTGAACAGTTACAAAAAGGATTTTACGTTTAGCATATTTTTTTTCAACTAAAAAATTTTACACAATAAACTACGAGTATAAGGTATTTTAAACTGTGCTTTAATTGATACTATTGCTATATTTTGATGTAGATTTTGTTTGTTGCATTAAAGTTATATAGATGATTATTTCTAAAACTACAATAAAAGTGCTAATTTAAATAAATTCGAAATAGATCCAAAAGTTTATACACCCTTCACAACAATATGCTTTCAATTTAATATTAATTACAAGGCAAAATAACTAGCGGAGCTGGAAAATGTTTGTACGTCGTCAACAGATACCAAGAATCAAAAGGAGGTGATCCGCTCGGGGCGGAACTCTGCATAATTGAACAAAGTTGCTGATGGTTTTGTTAGCTTTTTAACTATTTTGATATATTCTGTATTCTTAAAAATTTTTTGTTAATCTGTGCTGTTTATCAATACTGCTTATAAAGATAAGAATAAAAAAAAACAATAATGTTAGGAAACGGAAGAAATAATGGGGGGCAGTTTTATAAAATATATGGCAAGGAGTGGCTCGGGCGTTCAGTCGCTGTCTCAGTCCTCAATCACCAACAAGCTTAGTTTTTGTCTAGTTTTCGCCACGGAACGTTCGATATCTTTACGTTGTTGCTTTGGAGTCCAGTTTGTGTATTTTAAAGTATTTTACAAGTATTGCTAATATGGCCGTCTATCTATATTTTAAATGAAGTAATTTGTGTCGAAATATCTAACACAGTAGTGTTGCAATTGTCAAAGCAGCCATCTATTACAGTAGTAATAGATGGCTGCTTTGACAATTGCAACTAAATGATTTACGCATCATTGAGATTACGGTTATCGTAAAAAAAGTTGCATAGAGCGTTGCCAGAAAGATAATGATTTATAAATGCTAAAATTTGGAGGGATTAATGTTTGTTACTACATATCTCTAAAACACCACTTTTGAACATATTCTGAAAGAACTCGCTCACTATTTTTTTATATCCTCGGGAAGTCGCGAGCAAAAGCTAGTATTAAATAACGATTACTTTTACACGTGGATCATTAAATCAGAATTGGTAGGAGACATAGTTGTATATGAAGTCGCAACGCCTATAAAATTACATTTTTGCAAATAAAATTTGTAAATCAATATCGCATAGCGTACCTAAGTATTTTCGTAAAAGAAATTATCGCAGAGCTATTAATACGTTTTTAATTGCAAATTCGCAAAAAAATCTTTATAATCACTTTATGATAATAAGACAGCTCAGCAATCATAATAAGCACTTAAATTTGATAGAACAAATGTACAAAATGAACTTTAACTTAAAATTTTCAACTCTAACTCCTTCTATTATAATAGATACGTATTAATAAAAACGTTACATAAATTTTGTTTGTGTAATATGTTGATTTACTAATACTTTTTTATATTAAAAGGGGCGCAAACGAGCGGCGTGAACACCAAAGTGGTCGAGGACGCCAATGGACTGCCGTAACACCGGAGGAACTACAGATGTTTTGCCGGCCTTTAAGGAAATGATAGGCACGCTTCGTGAAAGATCCTAAGTCGTAATTTTTAATATCTCGCGGGGACGGCGTCGCGGTCGAAAGCTACTCTACTGTAATTGAATAAAAACTGTCTATTCTGCTCATCTTTGTTAAGTTATTTTAAGGTGATATTTATATTATTAACTCTTTTCATTTTGACACTTCACTCGGGTTAATAAAATATCGCCGGAATGGCCAGACTCCCCGGGGAAAACATGAATTGAATGATATCTGACAACTTCAGATATGTCAAGCTATTTAGAAAAATTAGATCGTAAAAGACCACAGAAATATTTTACGTACAAAAACATCTGCAAAAACCCTTCAGCTATGATAAAAAATAGAGTTAGTCTATTTATTTAACACTGTTTTAAAATTATCTGCAAGAAAGTGTTTGTTAATCTTAAACTTCCTACTGACGCTTATTTTTAACTGAAGAGTCGAACTGTACAATTAAAACAGTCCGTGTGTACAGAAAATTTTAACCGTCAGTTAATCTATTCAGTTAAAGTTGTACCTACACACACTGTTTTAATTTGGACTCTTCAATAAAAACTAACCGTCTGTTGTGAGCTTTATTCCCGTACTTTATGTATCAAATCGGATATTACTTTTGGAACGTAAGTTGCATTGTCTGATTTATTAAAGGACGTGAAATCGTTAAAAGGAACAACTAAATAAGTTTATTGATTTGGGTATTGTTCACGTGGATCAATATTTATGAAATATAATATATAAAATATGAAAATCAATAGGAAAGTGCAAAAAATATTTTACATTTACATAACCCTTTCGGCCGCTGAGTTGCAAATATTTTTTTTTTACAGAAAGTTTTTTCAGATCATATTCAAAAAGATACTAATTAAAATTTTTATGTGCGTTATGAAAGAGCCTAAGCGAAAAAACATAATTAAACGTCAATTTGAACATGATTAAAAGTTTTCACAAAACATAGATTCGTATATTTTTGTTAGAATTATCTAGAAAAATGCTCTTACTATCTTTTACACGTATTTTGAATTGCTATACGGTAAACTAAAATTTAAATCGATCGAGCCCAATCACAACCTCAAATAAGTAATGTAACAAGTGTTAAAATACGCGGAATTGAAAAAATTGACTTGTATTCTCACGTGCATTAGGTACCGGTCTAAGTCCAGTCAAAAACCATAATTTCTGGAAATAGAGGTCGGTCGCCATTTGATGGCGCGGAATTTAAAAAAAAAACCCTCCAGTGAAAATCGCGTCATAATCGGCCCAGCCGTTTTAGAAATTACCCTCTAATAGGCGTGGGTTGCTGCCAAACACACAATTTAAATACGATTTGCGTTATCAGGAATGCAAATCCACGCAAAGTATGGATATTTTTATATTACATACATACATAAACTCCAATTTTATTATGTGTATAGATATGGATTTAGTTACTTTAAGTTGATACACTATAATTTATTTATGTAGTAACGGTCGCCGGCGACTTCGTAAGCGCATGAATTAAAAAAGGTATTAAAAATGTCCAAGCGGCTACCTTTAATTAAGATTCCCGTAAAAATAATACCAGTTTTTTTGAGATCTTATAAAAATAAAAATTTCGAACATGACACTTTTTGCTTGCGAAATTTTTCTAAGTCGCTTAAGTTTTTTTTTATCGAATATATTTTTTAAAACTCTACTTTACAGAAGAAAAAACTGCGAATTTACTGTTTACACTGGCATTATTGTAAGAAAGAAATAATATAATGTTCCGACGTACATAGGCCCGAAAATTTTACAAGTCGCTTATTTTTTTTTAGTCAATAAATTTCTTTGGTTTTTATCAAAGACCAGTATAAAATATAAGTGTTTTATCTATGTAGTTTTTTTCAGTAAAATATCTCTACAACTATTTTTTCACGGTACTTTTTAAAAAATATACGGTTTTGCGGAAAAATAGCAAATCTTTCACGATTCACTTAATTTTACCTTTTAGTTAAAGTTTATTAAGATATTTTTTTTATAATTCACACATAAAGTTTTAATAATCTCTCAGTTAGACATGTTTCGAAAATGGCGAAAAAATTATTTTACGCTTAAAATCTACTTTACTTACCAAAAGAATGAAACACTTTTTTTTCTATCACTCACTTCACTGTGGCAAAATCAGTAACGATATTAACGGTATCCGACTTAAACATAAGTTTCTTGATAACGTAGTGTTTGAACGATAGGGTGGTGAGGGTGTTACAGGTTGCTGGAGTGTGAGTAAAGGTAAATAGTGATGTTACATCGCGCATTTATCGACATGTGGCTTTTACTCTAATTTTTTTTGACAAATTTTGTTTTCTCTGTAATTTAGTACCTTTAAACTATACACATAAGTTATAATTTGATTGGGATCATAATCAGTTTATTTGTCTTATTCGAATAATTTATGCTCAATAATATATTTACAGAAGAAATTACGCTTGGACAATATTGTAAAAATGTGCTACTCATTGTTAATATTAATGAATTGTTTTAAAATCACGAAGTTTAATACTTAGTTTTGATTACAAGAAAATCTTTAAATGAAAATTAATTTCCTTTCTACCCTTTTATAATGCACTATACACCATTGTCCAATAAAACCTTTAACAATCCACAGTGTTACTTATTATAACAACTACTGTTGTTAAATAAATAAAACATGCGACTTTTTCTAAATTAGACCGTATTATAATAGTTATAAAGTGTGAAATCCGAAAAGAATTTTTTTTCAATATCGATACACATATCCACAAACATCACTATGAAGCAACAGGGTGCTGGACGCGTGCGCGTTTCAACCCCAGCTACTATAAATTGGCCCGTAGCTCCGTTTGGACCTCATATCGTCGGTAGAAGTTAGCTCAGGAGGTCCTCTGAACTCCTAGTAGCTCCGGGAAATCGCTACTCAGTGCCGCGGTAGTAGCGCCTCTTCGCGTTCATTTAATTTTGGACTAGTTTTCTTTTTGTGATTGGTGTAATGACTTAATTTTTTTTTGGTGATGATGAATCGATTTGACTTTTATGTGCCAAATAAGTGACGAGTGCTGAATTTAAAAGGTAAGTTTAAATTTAAGTCGCGGAAATTTTTTAAATTATCGCGCGCGTCGGTTCTTTTTGGACCAAGTTTATTTTTAGTGATTTTGATTTTATGGATGGAGAAATGATTAATTTTTTGTTATCATTGTTGGAATTTTACATATTTCTCTTTTGGATCATTAAGTTCGAAATAAAAGCGAAGTTTTGAAGTAAAACATTTGAAAAACTTTAAAATTGTAAAAAAATGTTTGCAAAAAATGTTTTTTTTTTTAATATGGAATCATCAAAGGTAAGTAAAATGTTATGTTATTAATAATTCGTTTTAAGAAATAATCTTTACTATAAAAATGGCTAAATCTACTATAGATTAAAATTGCTTTTTCAATAAAATTTTAACATATCAAATTACCCAATTCAAATGTTTTAATTTTTTTTCTTTTACAGGATGATCCAACATGGTATGAAGAAATTAAACCAACAAGCGCATTATTTGAATTCTATTATTCGTTATAATTATTGAAATGATTTTTTAAAATAAAATTATATATAATACACAGGTTCTATTTATTGGTGTCTTTATTCTAGAATTTTTAAAATTTGATTCCCCAATGTATTAAACTTTTCAGGAGATTGAAGTAGAAACATAGGCACAGTTTTCTTATGTTTTTTTTTGTTTAAGCGTAATTAACAATAAAGAAATAAAAATCATGACAATAATAAATTCACAATTCATCTGCTGTCCCAATAATTAATAGGCTCTATACGGCTTCAAAAACGTACTATATCATAACCAGCTCACACGGTAAAAGGTGACAAGGCCATAGTCAACTACGCTGACCAAGTGTGATTGGATGACTTCACATATATTTTTATATATTTCTTCGCCGAGATGTGCAGGTTGCATCACGATGATTTCCTTCACCTACTATATAAATTAGGCTAATTGTAATCAAGAGCAGATATAAATCCGCAAGTCATGCGTAGATGTCAGTGCGTAAGTCAATGCGGCGTAGATGTCAGTGCGCAGATGTTAGTGCGCAAGTCAACGCGCAGATGTTAGTTCGCAAGTCAATGCGCAGATTTCCGTGCACAGTTGTCAGTGCGCAGGTGATGCGCAAGTCAACGAGTAGATGTCAGTGCGCAGATTTTTGTGCGCAGTTGTCAGTGCGCAGGTAGTGCGCAAGTCAACGAGTAGATGTCAATGCGTAGTTGTCAGCGCGCAGATGTTAGTGCGCAAGTCAACACGCAGATGTCAATGCGCAGCTGTCAGTGCGCAGATGTTAGTGTGCAAGTCAATGCGTAGATGTCAATGCGCAGATGTTAGTGCGTAAGTCAACGCGCAGATTTAAATGAGCAGTTGTCAGTTCGCAGATTTTAGTGCGCAAGTAAACGCGCAGATGTTAGTGCGCAAGTCAATGCGTAGATGTCAATGCACAGATGTTAGTGCACAAGTCAAGGCGTAGATTTAAATGCGCAGATATCAATGCGTAGTTGTCAGTGCGCAGATGTTAGTGCGCAAGTCAATACGCAGATGTCAATTCGCAGTTATCAGTGCGCAGATGTTAGTGCGCAAGTCAACGTGCAGATGTCAATGCGTAAATGTAGTACGCAAGTTAATGCGCAGCTATTAGTTCAGAAGTCAATCGTACACAAAAAGATAAGCACAGAACTTTTTTTTTTATGTAACAATTATTACAATTTTTTTTTAATTATGATTAAAAAAAAAATTTCAAACTTTAAATTATGATGTTGTAATAAACATCTTTATATTTTCTTATGAAATAACGACTCAAGTCCTAATTTTATATCTAAGTGATTTACAAACTTATGGTGTATTTGGTTTTATTTTTAGTAAATTGGATAACAAGGCCTATTTAAAGTCTTGTCAAGACTGACAAGACATAAAACTTTTAAAGGCAGTTTAACGGCGTCCAAACGTACGTGATCGTTTGATGACATCTAAAGTTATAAAGCGAAATTAACGAGAGCACACAACTTCTAAATCTTGCACCGTTTCACAACACGTGTTCCAAGTCATACATTAGCGCTGGAACGTGAACTGCATGCCCATCGTTAAATTAAAACTTTTCTTACCGATCCAAACAAACAAGGATTTAACTTGGAAGTTCGTCACTTTTACATTTTAACATTTACATTAATAAAAAGTTCAAATCATGTCTAATTATTGCGCCTCTGACTAAGTAGGCTTTCACTGCACACATGCAATAGTATAAAAACACAGTTAACTATTTGATTTTTTTTAAAAACAGAATTAGTGAGATGATTGACATCAATAAGTCATTTGTGTAGTCTGCAAACCTATGGTAAAATTTGCTGCATAATCATATAGGGTCTACGGCGTAGCTAAGGCGTAGCAGTCTTTGATATTTAAGCTACAATTTTTACATTGTACCAAATACGAAATAAGCTACAGTTACCAAGATTTCAAAGATGTCTATCATCTAAATATATGCTCATATATTACCACATTGGCTCGCTTCTGTGATCTACCATGAAACTAGGTGCCTGACACAATTTTCTAAAGATGGTCATCAATTTTCGAAATTGTAAAGATGATTTCTTTGTTTTAATTTGCTTTTAGTTAAAAATAGGGATTTGTTTCCGTTTCTGAATTTTGTTGTTGTAAACATATTGGAACCGTTACTCTTTAGTTTCACTTAATTACAATTACGGTTATCTAGCTTACGTGCACCTGAAATTCAGCTGGAACGCAGCCATGCTGTTTGCATATAGAAGACCTACATAGTTGATAATAATGGCGTTAGTGCACTTTACCTCCCTTTGTTCTATAATTTTAGCTTCGCATTTAGGAACAAAGTTATTATATTTAAACAAAAGTAATATATTTTCGCTAAATGTATTTGTAAGAATCTGGAATTAAAAATCTTCCAGAAATAAATTATAAGAGATATTTTTGAAATGGAAATTCTCTATCCATTGTTGAATTTCGATGGTTGAAATGATAAGGTCGGTTGACCCGCGTTTTGCCGTTTGAACAATTTCATCGGAGCCACTCAGGATTAGCTTTCGGCGTTCCCACGCGGATTTATCGACAATTTTAATAGATTTCATACCCTTAGTTGTTGGTGAAGTTTTACAATATCTATCTAGAATATATCTAACATAAATTGTTTCGTTAAATCTTGATAAGTATGACATCATTAATAGATTAATTTAAGCCTACGCTAATAATTTAGAGACTTTATAATATAGTAAAACACGAAATACACTTCAAAGAAAAAAAAAGGCTTAAAAAAATAATCATTTAATAGTATCAATCAATTTATGTAAATAATAATGAAAATAAGACTGTCAAGGATCTTGAACTAAACCTAATAATAATAAAAACTTGCTTGAGCGTATTAAAGAAAGTATTTAACTCGAGGGGATCGTTGCTAAATGTAAACTTGTCTTAAGTTTCGCCGCAAAACTAAATTGTACAACAAGTTTGGAGGTGTACACCGAAATATCAAAGCAAATGAGAGACAAGTTGTGGCTCGCGTTATTTAGTAAAGGCGTTTAAGATAGACGGCTTAATGAATTTCAGAACTATATACCAAGTCATATTGAAGCTGGAATTCATCAATGAAATTAGTTAAGTACAACTACTTCTACCATACCTTTAACAACTTCAACTTAAATACTTAGAAAAACTGTAAGCGTCTTAATGAATAACAAAATTCGTAATTAAGTAGCGTTAATTAAAAAAAAACGTCAAATACTGAAATAGTTAATGAATCGAAAAACAATACTGTATAAGTGGAAAATATTAGCAAACTAGCTTTCGCCCACGACTCCGTTCGCATGGAATAAAAAGAAACAAAAACTAGTAGCCTATGTGTTCTTCGAGATTATCCTCAACGTCTGTGCCGAATTTCATCTGAATCCGTTCATCCGTTTAAGCTACAAACTCTAACCAACATCCATCCATCCGTCTAAACTTTTGCATTTATAATTACTCTGATTTGATGATTGTTTTTCATTATTTATGGAGCAAAATAAAAAATATACAATTACCATTCAAATAACAGACTCATAAATGTTAAGCGCGATACTCTTGCGTAAGTATATAAACATTTACCCTTATCAAATCATTCAAAGAGATAAGTTGAATTATAGACATTAATTTTTCATGAAACTGTCTGTTACGTTTCTTTATCTTTGCCTTTACGATTCAATTTGTAAATTAATAATTTTGTCCTAAGATAATAAATGACCTTTTCTGATCTTTTAGAACACATAAAGGAGTTATTACATTTAATAAGAAATGAGACTGATTAAAAGAAAAAAAAACATAGGTTAATGTTTTAAAAACGAGATGCACACATTAAGGTTACAATTAGGTTGCTAGAAACCGCAAATTTAATATTCTGTTTCCAATAATAAAATCAGTTAAAATATAATTTTACAATATTCTTCGTAAATCCAGCTTTATACTGTTATAAATAAAATTATAATTAAAAATGTCGGTTTTCACTAACGAATTGAAATTATATTATGTAGCACGAATACATGTAAATAGCTGATTCCTGCGGTTTTGCTCGCTACGCGGACGTAGGTTCATATTACATTCCTACTAAATAGCCTACGCTTTTGGATTATTTATGACATGAAAAGAATTTTCATTATTGATTTATTAAAGAGACAACTAAACAAAATGTTTTACAGCTATAATGTACGCCATTTATTTAAATTATACCTAGTAATAATTACTTCTCAATATACTGTCCTAAGATAAGATACTATCAAACGGAAATTTAATTACATTGAAAATAAAATGGTATGAAAATAATATTGAAGCGTTGCAAATGGGTACTCCTTACTGGCAAACAATTTTCAATGTAATTAAATAAAGGAACGCGGAAACTTTCGTACTTAGCGTTTTTGCCTGGAAAGCGACTCCCCAAGCCATACTGCGGTTACAGCGACGAAATATGAAATTTCAATTCCACACCAGGTATTTTATTAAAGTATCGAGGGTACCGTGCAGCTCGAGAATAGTTTAGAAACAAATAAACGACTTTTCTTGCTCGTTTTTTTTATACATAAAGCGTAGAGTTGATTTATGGTCCGCCCCGTGAGCGACCACTTTCCACCGCGTCCTGCCGCGAATTCTGATCGACGGCGTATTCCAATTTATTTTATGAGTCGACACCTTTACTAAGGACTTGTGCTTAACAGAATAACCCCCATTCGCCCGAATGACGTTTGATCAATCATAGCCCCTGTTAAGCTGGAATACAATACAATCTTTATTTACTCTAAAATAAATTACCACAGATATTAACTTTAATTAATAATTAATACTACAAAAAATAAAACTTTTTAATAAATTAAAGGTCTTACAATTAGTTGTTGCCCGCGACTTCGTCCACGCAACATTAAGATAAAAAGTAGCCTACATATGTCAGCTACCCTTCAGTGATAGTCCGGTCGAAATCGGCCCAGCTGTTTCGGAGATTACCCGGACCAATCGCGGCTTACGGACAGGCAGACAGACAGACAGACAGATAGAAGAAAAAACAGACAGACAGACGGCCAGATACTAAGACAGACAAAAAATATTAAATGCAATTTTCGTTATCAGTGTCGCAAATACATCATCTTCCCGAAATCTAAAATCTGGAATTTTCCTTTTGATGTTACAAACAGACACTACAATTTTATTATGGTATATGTATAGATAATTAATGTTATAGAAAATTAGGTAGTCACAATAACAATTTAGGTATGTTTTAGGTTAGAAATTCTGAACAATCTAACTTCTAAAACTCTCAAGCATAAATCAGGCCGCTGTACTGCGATACAAAATACAATAAATCGGGATATGGGTTTCCGATTTCAAATGACCAGTCATTTCGACTGTGCACACATTTAAAATTCTCGCAAAACACGCTCCGGAAATCAAATTACTTATAACAGAAAATTAACTTTTGTAACATGTGTTTGTTGTTTTAACTTCAATTATGGTATTGCAGATTAATATATAAAAATCTTAGTATACATTGCTTATTCTAAAATTTACCTGATTGTGTTTTATAAAACTTAACAAGTTATATCAAGGTTAAGTGCTTTAGCATATCGCATATTATTTTCTAAATCTATGTCCGTTTATATGACGTGGTTAAAATTAACGATTATCATTATAGCGGCCGCCGGTGAACATAATCGACGGTGGGATTTATTGCAAGCGTCGTTGCAGAATGAAAAATATATTACTTTGATTTTATGGCGCTCCTGTGGGATGCACGCAGTCGACGTTTTGCGTTACCGACTTTTATTAAAACTGACTGAAAAGAATGTCATTTCTTAAAGTTTTATACCAATGAATTTGTTATTCAAAAATATTAAGAACTGTATTGAATTTTACCAATTATATTTTCAGACGATATAAAGATTTATTTAGACTTTTTTGAATTAAATATCTGAAATGCAATATTTTGCAAGCCTTTCAAATCACGCACACAGTTCGCACATAGGTTTATCTCTTGTTACAAAAAGAATAAAACTCATAGTTCGGCCACACAGGGAGTGTAAACATGTTAACGCTTTCAAACGTATGTGAATTTTAAACGGTCGCTAACGGAATTCCGCCGGCACCGAACTCGCGTACCGAAAAGGTAAATGGGTCATAAAGGCGTATCAATATTGACCGCGCGACTCTCATGCAACGTACATCATGCCCGTTATATTGGCCATATCTCACTTTATGCCGAGACGCCATTTTTCTGCACGCTAATTTATGTCCACGTCCCGTTTTACGCTTTTTTTAGCGTCCGGCGCGTGTTTCGCTTTTTTAACGTTTGATATTTCGAATACGGCGCGAGAATCGATTATAATGATCTATGTGTTTTGATTTAGAGATTATTAATAGGCAACGCTTCTGCATTTCTTCTGATGAAGTGTAAACTAACATTGCGCCAATGATACCAACGTTGTTCTTACTGCTCGTTTGCCTATATATCTAATTAAATTTATTTTGGTCAATTAGAAGCGATCATTTATAATTGAAATAAGAAAAATATCACCAACGTATTTAATCAAACCTCAGTTAGAATAGAATTTATTTAATAACTGAGATCTACTGTTCGCTCGGAAAGATTTATGAAAGAAAAATAAATTATAAAATTTTCCCAATCGGAGGTTTCGAACGTTCGCAGGTAATCGATTCGAGTCACGATTCTCTTTTACCTCTCCTTTATTTAAGGTATTATTAGCACTTGTTACAATATAAATTATTCAATTTAAGAAAGCGAAGGGTCTTGTCCATTTAGCTATTCTGCACTTAATTCGTTTAAATGTTTGCTGAGCTGATTTTGAAACTAGAAATAGACTTGTGTAGGCGCTGCCCTATTTTCTTAATAATCTTATATTGATACGTCTATTACCTAATATTCCTTATCTAAAAAAATCGAATAACAGATGATCAACGTCATTAAAACAAGCCCTTTGTTGCGAATCACGTTGATAATCGGGGGACCCTTTCAGTATAAGGGCCCAGCTGATAGCGCTTTATGTTCACAGAGTTGTTTTAGGCCCTACTTTACATAATGATCCTGGTATAAAGACCAAATTTAGGGTTATTACTCTTAAACATGCGTGTTACCAACATTATAAAATTGTTTCATGCTATGATTAAAAAAATATGGGAGCTATTAACATTAATGATTGCTGTGAAAATTTCCCTATTACCAACAAAGCTCTTTTGACAAAGGATTGAAAATAAAATGTGTCTTTAAAATAGATTTAACAAACCTTTTATTAATAAATATCTTTCGCCCGCGACTCCGTCCGTGTGGAATAGAAAAAAAACAAACGTGAGTAGCTTATGTGTTCTTCGAGAGTATGCTCTAGATCTATGCCAAATTTCATCGAGATCCGTTTAGTCGTTTAGGCTACAAACTCTAATAAACATCCATCTAAACTTTCGCATTTATAATATTAGTAAGAAGTAAGCAATAAGCAATATTTTTTAACGATTTATTGACCAAAACTCTACTTATGCGTAAATTAACCGTACTATTTACCAGTTCTTAAACTAACAATATTATTAAAAATGTTTACATTTCATTGTTCAGGTAAAAATTGACGTAATATGTACACATTCTTAGTTTCTTCTCAGATATGAGAAGTTAAAATACTTTGGCACTATAGTCAACTAGTGGCAATAAAGTCTGGACCTACAGGTACATACAAGTACGGTGTACCACTGCGCTACCGCGGCACAAATATCACATTCTTACCTTCACATTCACACTAAAAGCATATGTCAGAAAAAATCATATACTTATATCGTACAATACGGCAACAGCATCTGAGATATTAAACCCTTCGGTAATGGCTTGTAATGCAAATATTTGCCATGTTTTGTACTATTTACATGTAGCGTGTCATTTATAAAGATTATCCTATGAAATAAACAATTGACACGGCAAGCGCTAGAGCTGGGAGTAGGAGATAACGAGGGGTCGTGAGCACGAATATGTTAGCGTTTCTCTCTCTTTTAGCTGACCTACGCGGCTACCGTTTCGCTGTAAAATTTTAGATTTAGCTTTTTAAAATAATTAAATATGGCATTTTAATCAATTTCGATTTACGAATTACAAAGTAAAACAAGGTAAAAAAAATGCACATTGTCTATGGAAAAGAACTTACACACAGGCCTCTTATGTCAAGCAATGTGCTTTTGACACTTCCGTGTTTAATTAAAGCCGAGGATGAAACGTTCGGATGAAATAAATCGTAAAAATTTACCGGATAATAACCACCGAGAATTAATTCAAATCAGTACTTAACTTTTGCATTCGAATGTCGTACTATTTTAATACGAATCGATTTAAATTTATATAGTCTGCATTTGATTTTCACAATTCACTGTTTTATTTAGCGTTGACTGTACACTTCAGTGCTAAAAGGGTAAAGCGATCTGCATATTTGATGCTTTCTCTAAATTTAAGCCCAGACAATTTTGTATTTTGCTGTACTTTTATGGTGATTTGGCGTGTTACTTTCTTTGTTAACTTAGGAAAAGTTTGAAGATAATGATTTGTTAAGTACATGTTCTATGTTAAATATTTATAGCAACAGTACTATCAATCTCCTGTTACTAATTGTTTAGTGTCATTTGATAAATAAGTAGGTGAAGATTGAATTGATTGAAATGAGCGAATGAGGATGAAATCTGGTGCCCACAAAGTGAGATAATGTCAGGGAAACAAAAGCGATGATATGGTCTATTTTACATAGTAGATTTATTAGAACAAATAACTCAAATAAAACAAAGGAAACGTAGGTATTCTAATACATCTATCTTCGAGTTCATCAAGACGCCAAAATCCGACACGAAATTGCATTTCCCAATGGTCTGGAAAAAATTTAAAGAGCAGGAATTTTCTACAGTCGGGAACTATTCGAATAATGTCGGTGCATTTTGAATGTAAGATAAAAGTGGTGCATCGCGACTTCTAACGTGAGGGATTGTGGAATCAACTCTAAAAGTGAAGCTCATTTTAAACGGTACTTGGTATTTTTATTTTATTAGCAGTTACTTGAAAATTTGGCTTGTTTGATAAATATTTAACACTACCTGTTGCCCGCGACTCCGTCCGTTTGGAAATAAAAAAAAACAAAAGTGAGTAGCCTATATGTTCTTTAAGACTATCCTCTACAT
>DVQG01000092.1:0-20761 GCA_018231605.1 Papilio ambrax
TTCTTGTCGGCCAGTTATAGGTATGTTAATTTGAATAAATAAAATTTTGAATAAACGACTAGAAGAATTACTTACAATGTTATAACTTACTGTTATATCTATATCCCGTACAACATTACGCACTTACAGAGGCCATAGAAACGGACCCGTGTTCCCCTAATCCTTGCGGACCTAACAGTGTATGCCGGGCTAGTGGTACAGTCGCACATTGCTCGTGCAAACCACCCATGTACGAGGAACCGCCAAGCTGCCGACCCGAGTGCCGCGTCAACTCCGACTGCCCTCCGGACCGCGCCTGCCGAAATAACAAGTGTCACGATCCATGTCCGGGAACCTGCGGTGCTCATGCTATATGCCGCACCCGAATGCACTCGCCGATTTGCAGCTGTCCAGTCCGCTACACTGGCGATCCGTTTACCCGTTGTTTACCAAGTAAATATAATATGCAAACTATGAAATAAAAAATAGTTTATATATAGTACAAAAAATAATAAAACATCTATTGTTTCAGTTGCGTTTGATACAGAGTCGAAAAATGTATCACCATGTCCAGATTGTGGTCCAAATGCAGACTGTATAGACGGACAGTGTCGCTGTAAAGTCAACTTCTACGGAGCTCCACCGTTCTGTCGTCACGAATGTCTCAGTTCCAGCGACTGCGATTGGCGGTTCACCTGCCTTAATAAGCGATGTGTCGACCCTTGCCCCGGGGCGTGCGGTCATGGTGCTGTCTGTAGCCCCGTCGGACACAATCCTCGCTGCGATTGCCCACCGAATACAACCGGAAATCCTCTTTTTGCATGTCGACCCATCGAAACGATTCGTAAGACAGACCTAACTGGAAGATTACATATGCTTTTAATATCCAAGTTTTGATGTTACAGATGTTGCTAGCCAATACCGACCGATGTTCGACGGCGTACTTATGTTTTCACTTTTAAAGCTTAGGCATGGGTTTTACTAGTGAAACTAAGGAAACCGATCGTACAATACCCCTAATTCTCGTACGCTTTGTACTAAGCGCTTATGATGTTTGCTCCAAAAGAAATACAAACCTTATTCCATACCTTAATACTTGTTTGCATTTGCAGAGATTCCTCAAAACACGTCATGCAATCCGTCGCCATGTGGACCCGGTGCTATTTGTCATATCAAAGGAAATGCTGCATCGTGTGAATGTGAACCGGAACTCCGCGGGGACCCCTACTTCGGATGTCGGCCGGAATGTCTCGCTGACTCCGATTGCTCACCGACGAGGGCGTGCATGCGGTCGCACTGCCGAGACCCCTGCGAAGGTACCTGCGGCGTTGGAGCCGACTGCGAAACCGTCAACCACATACCGCTTTGCTCCTGCCCAACCGGCACCAGAGGCAACGCCTTTGTTAAATGCGACCCAATACCGATAGGTAAGACGTTCAGTATTGTTTACAAACTTCATTGTTATATTTATCTACTAGAGTTTATTAAACATTTCACTTACAAGCATACAGTATACATACAGAAACTTACAAATAAGTTATAATATTTCTGAAAAAGTTTATAGTAATGAGCTCTTAAAGTTAACATATTAAATTTAATTGCAGAGTTACCATGTACACCATCGCCATGTGGACCAGGCGCGCTGTGCTCCGTGTCCGGCAAGACCGCCGTGTGCTCCTGTCCGAGCGGCACCAGCGGCGACGCGGCCACCATAGGCTGTCGACCGGAATGTGTCGTCAGCTCGGAGTGCCCGCGAGACCGAGCTTGTGTCCGCAACAAGTGTATCGATCCATGTCTCGGCGCCTGTGGAAATGGCGCGACTTGCCGCGTTTTTGATCATGCACCGATTTGCTCTTGCCCACCTCAGACTACCGGAGATCCATTCCTCAGTTGCAGAAGTAAGTTTCTTTGAAAATAAAATTGTTGTATTACTGCCCAACAAATTCTATTGTAAGCATGAAAATATCTTATTTTAGCTGTCTCACCTTCCACGGTCGATCCGTGCGACCCAGATCCTTGCGGACCACGAGGCACATGTCGCGACGGAGTGTGCACCTACTACGAGTGTACAGTTAACGATGACTGCCCCGGCGACCGGTCTTGTATCAACAGAAAATGCGCGGACCCATGTATTAATGCATGCGGTCTCAATGCGATATGTACAGGCATTAGACACACTGCGGTATGTTCGTGCCCGGCTGAATACACCGGCTACGCTCTTGTTCGTTGCGATCGTATCACGATCCCGGAAGTGAAACCAAAACCAGAATGCGAAAATGATGAGCAGTGCCCTGATAATGCAGCGTGCATCGATTTCCGATGTGCAGCAGTATGCGGCCAGAACAACTGCGGGTTGAACGCGCAATGTATCGCACGCCGACACAGAGCTCGCTGTACTTGCTTGCCAGGCTACGAAGGTGACGCATATTCGGGATGCTACTCCGGTACGTGCTTCATTTTCCTTTTAGAATGGAATATAAGCTAGACTTAAAACTGTTTAGACATCAAAATATTAAGACTAGCTGTTGTTAGATTTATAAAAAAAATATTTCCAATTTCAGTTCAATGCGATAGCAATAACGACTGTCCCGACGATGAAAGCTGTGAAAGCGGATCATGTATCAAAGTTTGTTCGCGATTACGTTGTGGAACTGAAGCTCATTGCGTGGCGCGCGGACACAGCGCGTCATGCGAGTGTAATCCTGGTGCGCAAGGAAATCCATGGACCTCGTGCCGCAGAGACGAATGCACAATAGACGAAGATTGTCCGACATGGCTGGCTTGTAGAGCAAAGACATGCCAAGATCCCTGTCCCGGTGCTTGCGCGCAAGGCGCACAATGTACTGTCATGCGTCATGCACCGATTTGCGAATGCCCACGAGGAACCCAAGGCAATCCGAGAATAAAATGTGAACCTGGTAAGTTAAACTAATGTAACTTTTTTTTATTGTTTAATATAGTACTTCTCTGAATGTGTACGTAACTGGATGTGCACCAACATTTTGCTGACTATTTTTGAGTTTATTCGAGTAGGTTGGATTGATTTACAATCATTCTATTTTAATTCTATTAAGTTTGTAACCACATACTTAGTAGTTTGGAGAACAATCAAATTGATAAATCGGGTATTATTGTTTCAGTTCAAGATGACGTGGAGTGCGGAAGCGATGCTGAGTGCGGCCCCGACCTCGCGTGCCTGCGCGGCGTGTGCCGGGACCCATGCGACGAGACGTCGTGCGGTGCCGGTGCCATTTGCAGCGTCGCTAACACCCTGCCTTTCCGCACCCTCGTCTGCCAATGCCCTAAGCCTCTTACTGGAGACGCGTCTGTTCAATGTGTGCCAAGTATGTATATTTAGACGATCACAAAGACGAGCCAAACATGTATATTTAGACGATCACACCAGACGCAAATACTTATACTACTTACATATTTTAATAACAAGGAATTCTTTCTAGATAGCTTTATTTACAGGTAAAAATAAACTCAGCCGATTGAAAATATTCGCATTTAGAAATGTAGGTACAGCATAGGTAGGCATGTATGGATCAATATTATTTTGCTTTCGTTGTACATATTATGTGTACATATACAAATTTACGCACACAACTTGTATAAACAACCAACAACTTGTAATTTTGTTTATGAGCATGTGTTCTGTAATGTCCGGTTCACCCTAGGCCAGCAAAGTTAGACAGTTGTGCCTCGTCAGTACAGACTTATTGCCGCCAGTTGGTGTCCACACTATGTTAGTCGATTGCCAGTTATCGAGCGATACTGACCAACTATTACTGGCCAGGTGTGAATTGTGCATTAGACTAACATAATTTCTGGTGTATATTTTTTAATATATACACCAGAATATAAACACACAGACGAATTGAGAACCACCTCCTTTTGGATGTTGGTTAAAAAATACTCTGAATGGGTACAGTCAGCGAAAAAGTCAGGTTTATTATGATCGCTGCACTCCGTTATGTGATACATTGCAAAGTTATTCGTATTATTTGTCTTTCTAGGCTGTCATAAAGAACTCCCTTAAAATTGCAATGTTTACTCATTAATCGATACATTTAACTAACAGAAGCACAATGCGAACAAGACAATGAATGCGGTGACGAGGAGCGGTGCGTGAGCGGGCGCTGCGTGGCGGTATGCGACGAACGAGCATGCGGCGCGGGCGCTGAATGTCGCGCGCAGGCACACCGCGCTGCGTGCCGCTGTGTGCCACCCCTCCAAGGCGACGCCAACGTAGCCTGCACACCGGGTATGTAAAACAATATTTTTAAACTAATTTAAAGATATCGCAATTCTCCTTCTCTTTAATGTACGTTAACTTTGTGAAATATTTAATGTAAATAGGAGTAGAAGGTGCCGGTTGCACATCAGACACAGAGTGCGGCGCGGCGGAGGCTTGCGTGGCGCGTCGCTGCGTGGCGGCATGCGCGGGCGCTTGCGGGCCCGGCGCACTCTGCTCCGCGCCCCAGCACCGAGCGCGTTGCCACTGCCCCCCGGGCACCGCTGGCGACCCTGCGCGTTTCTGTTACACCCGTATGTAATTTTCTGAAAATTGTGAGCTTAAAATGGTTATCGATAGTAATATTAGAACTCGAGACTCTATCCTATACACTGCTTCAAAATCGCAATTTGAATATGATGATGTCAACCTGTGTGATTCGACAAATTACTTTCTTAGGTCAGAAGCTATTAATGGGATTAATAAATGTAATATTGATAATTCTCTCGTTTAGCTGAATGTACATCCGATGAAAACTGTCCGTTCGACAAGAGCTGCGTGAGCGGCTATTGTCAGGACCCGTGCGCTCTCGGATCTCCATGCGGCCGCGACGCCCTCTGCGTGGCTGTCGCCCATGCTGCCACGTGCCGTTGCCCGCCGGGCACGCAGGGAGACCCCAGAGGTGCCTGCGTCACAGTCGCATGCCACTACAATGAAGATTGTTCGGACCATCAAATTTGCAATCGGCTCAACCACGTATGCCAACCGGTGTGCACCGACA
This sequence comes from Papilio ambrax, assembly GCA_018231605.1. Taxonomy (NCBI): domain Eukaryota; kingdom Metazoa; phylum Arthropoda; class Insecta; order Lepidoptera; family Papilionidae; genus Papilio; species Papilio ambrax. The sequence goes on from DVQG01000092.1 coordinate 4,998, forward strand.
ATGCCTGCGCCTCAGGTGCCCTGTGTTCGGCCAGCAACCACCGGCCCACGTGCACTTGTCTTCCCGGCACCTCTGGAGACCCCTACGTTCGCGGATGCGGAACAACTCTTTCAACACCCGAATGCTCCAAAGATGTCGACTGTACGTCGCCGTTGGCCTGTGTCAATTCACAGTGTATCGATCTGTGCCTTAGTAACCCTTGCGATGAAGGATTAATCTGCAAAACTGTGGACATACTACCATTGAGAGCCGTGGCATGCGTGTGTCCGGAAGGCGGGCGTGTGGCGCCCAACAACGGGTGTCGACCGCCGCCCGCCGCGGAGTGCTCTTCGGACGCGGAGTGTGGCGCCAGCGAGACGTGCCGGCGCGGCGGCTGCGTAGAGGCTTGCAGAGCCGCGCCCTGTGGGTACAATGCTCTCTGCGAATCTATCGACCACGTCTCTAGCTGCTCCTGTCCACCAGGATATATCGGAAACCCAAGAATAGAATGTAATAGTGGTAAGTTTTATCAAATGTAATACAAATAACATAACAATATAAGATATATCATTGATTCCCAATTTCAAACCATAAATTTAATTGCATATCTTAGGATGTACTATAATATGTTTACAACAAATCAATATTTCAGAACCACGAAGACCTACTATAGTTGAGTGTTACAAGGACGACGAATGTAGTTCGGAGCAATCGTGTGTTGAACGCACTTGCATCAATCCTTGTATGAACGGATGCGGCGTAGGTGCGCTTTGTCGGGCCATCGACCATAAGCCGCAGTGCTCGTGCCCCCGAGAATACACCGGAGATGCCAACTCACGGTGCATACCACGTAAGTCATTCATAAACATAACTACTGGCTAAACTCATTTACTCTTAGGTTATAACTATTAAACTGCACATGTACATGTAAATTACATACGTCGCTTGGTTATATCTACAAACATATATACTATAATACAATAACATTAAAGTGGAAAGAAATGAATTTTTGGATATATTGAAATAACTCAAAACTTAATAGGCCGATTTCAAAAATTCTTTCACCATTAAAAAGCTACGTTATTTTACTATTTCTATGTGGACAAAGTCGCGTGCATCGGCAATAATTCATAATATGAATACATTTTTAATTTGATTTACAGCATCAGACAAATCTGTATTACCAGTGGGCTGCAAAGCAAACTCAGATTGTCCACTATCACAAGCATGCATAAATGGCGCATGCGCCAGTCCATGTGTATGCGGTGACAACGCAGAATGTGACGTCGTAAGGCATCATCCTGTTTGCTACTGCGCACCTGGTTTTTCAGGAAATCCTTACACTGGATGCACTAAAGGTACGTATCTTATTGGGTAAATAAATTACAATAATTGTTAATTATTTCATTGTGTACTGAAATTCATTTTATTTTTACAGTAAGCTGCGTCTCGGATAATGAATGCCCCGACAGCGACACCTGTTACAATGGAGCGTGTGTTAACCCCTGTGTTCTTGAAGCGCCGTGTGCCATCTCTGCGGAATGCTACGGACAAGCTCACCGACCCAACTGCCGCTGTCCTCTTAGAACTGTAGGAAATCCATACGAAAAATGTCAATCGAGCGAGTGTGAGGTCGACACCGACTGCAACGACGATAGTGTTTGCGTGAAAGGAGTTTGTCACGACGCCTGCTCAGTCGAAGGTCGTAATCCTTGCGCCAGCAATGCAGAATGTTACGCACGTAATCACGCGGCGGCATGTAAGTGCCCACCCACATTGCCACTAGGCGATCCTTTGACTTATTGCCAGAGAGTTGTAATCACAGGAGAACCAGAATGTCACATGGACGGAGACTGTCCTAGTGGTCACGCTTGTCTCAGAGATAAATGTCGTGAAGCTTGTTCCGAACTTAAACCGTGCGTCGGCAATTCTCGGTGCTCAGTATCAGACAGCGTGCCATTCCGTACCTTAATATGCCGCTGTCCGGAAGGATACACACCGGATGAAAGAGGTTCATGCAAACCTGCACAACTACCATCCCTCAGTTGCTCATCTGACCAGGACTGTAGCGACAGCGAATCGTGCGTTAACAGAATTTGTCGCAATCCTTGCAGTTGCGGAGATAACGCCGAATGCTTTGTTCGGGATCATAGACCTGTATGTTCGTGTCGCGAAGGCTACGACGGAAATCCATACCTATCATGTCGCATAGTCGGTTGTCGAACTGATAATGAATGTGAATCGCATCAAGCATGCATCAATAATAACTGTATAAGTCCATGCTTGTCTAACAACACTTGTGGAACGAATGCCGAATGTTACGTAGAAAGAAACCGACCTCTTTGTCGCTGCAGATCAGGATTCGAAGGCGACGCATATACGAATTGCAACCTTGTCGAATGTAGAGCCAACAGTGACTGTCCACAGGACAAACAATGTCACGCGCATAGATGTATCGACCCTTGTCTCTCTGGAAGTATTTGTGGAACGAATGCCATCTGCTTGGTAAGGAACCATCTTGCAGTTTGTAAATGCGACCAAGGTTATACCGGTAGCCCCTATGTCCAATGTCGACGAGAATCTACGCCACTATGCTTTGTAGACGCTGACTGCCCATCAAGGCTTGCCTGTCTATCTTCTAGATGTGTCAATCCATGCACAGAATTACACCCCTGCGCCACACCTGCGACTTGTGAGGTCTCTCCGACATTACCAGTTCGTACAATGCTCTGCACATGCCCAGTGGGATACGTAAGCAGCGGCGGCGGCCTTTGCCGACCAGCAACAACGATCACCGACAACGTCTGTGTTTTGGATAATAATTGTAGTGCAAATCATGCTTGCGTAAATTCCTTGTGCAAAAATCCATGCTCCTGTGGACCGAACTCGGATTGTAGAATAAAAGATCACAAACCAGTATGCGCTTGTCGACCAGGATTTATTGGCGATGCACGTACCGGTTGTTATGAGATTACCTGTCGCGCCGACAGCCAGTGCGCAGACGACGAGACTTGTATTAATAACCGCTGTATACCGGCGTGTTCGGTCGATGCTAATATCTGCGGTCGGTCGGCGGAATGCTACGGAACAGAACATCGCGCTTCCTGCCGTTGCAAGGTGGGAACTATCGGCAATCCATCCATCGCCTGTACTGCTATATCTTGCCGAGTCAATAGTGATTGTCCGGCCGATAAGTCATGTATTAACTCGAAGTGCGTGGAACCATGCTCGGAGACAACTTGCAACGAACCGGCCGAATGTAGAGTGCATCTACACGAAGTGTACTGCGTCTGTCCACCGGGCTATCAGAGTTCAGACGATGGCTGCATGAAAACTGGAGCTCCACGATGCGCCACAGATGTCGACTGCCCATCAGGATTAGCGTGCCTCAACGCCACGTGCGTCAATCCATGCTCGAAAACCACACCATGTGGTGATAACGCCGAATGTCAAGTGATAAACACTCTTCCCGTAAGAACCATGATATGCGCATGCAAACCAGGATACAAAGGAAATGCACTTATCGAATGCATACCATACTTAAGTACGTTATTTATATATCTATTTGGCACTTTCTCTTATAAAGTAATCTCTTAATAAAGTGCTTATTGATATATTTTTTTCATATTTTACAGCACCTACAACAAAATGCGTAGACGGCCAAGGCATCGATAGTAACGGCGACTGTGTACCTTGCAATGCAAACGAAGGTCGAACAGTAGACGGTCGTGGACGTTGTGTGTGCGACTGGGACAAAGGTTACACGCCGCGCGGTAACACGTGCGTGGCCATCGGTTGCCGCACGGATGACCAATGCGAAGAGCAATCGCGCTGTATCAACGGTGCCTGCATCCACGCCTGCGAGGCGGAACCGTGCGGCCAGCACACGACTTGCGACGTCATCGGACACCGCTCGCACTGCGCCTGCATCCCCGGCTACATCGGTAACCCAAGGGTTCAATGTTACAACGCGACCACTACTCAAGATAATTACAGAACCGATTTCCCACTACCAGACATGCAGGTACAGTTAAAAATTTGTTGTATTTATAATCATCTAAGAGCCCTACAGCAAAAATGTAAAAGGCGTATATGTTAAAGGAGTATTGTTAATCATAAATGTTGTGTATGTTTAGGTTCACTGCCTAGCGGATGGAGTTCGAGTCAGTCTTAAGATTAAGGATTTCAACGGGGTGCTGTATGTCAAAGGATACAGTAAGGACGAGAGGTGTAGACTGGTCGTGCACACTCCAGAGAATCAAGAGAGCACCGTCGACTTTACAGTCCACTTCGGTGATTGCGGTTTAGTTCATGTGAACGTGAGTGTTTCTTTTGCATCTATCTTATTCTATCCAGTTTATAATAGGCCTTTCAGTGGTTCGTACTCTTTATTATCTAGAACAAATTGAGTATATTTTATACAACTCTTAATTTCCAGGGTCTGGCAAGCTTTGTGCTGGTGATGCAGATTCATCCCACTCTGTTAACATCAAACGCTAAGGCGTTCCATATCAAATGCATCTACCAAACGGGCGAACAGAACGTGACGTTGGCGTTTAACGTATCAATGCTGACGACGGCGGGCACGATAGCCAACACGGGGCCGCCGCCCACCTGCTCCATGAGAATCGTATCGAGATCTGGTGACGAAGTCAGCTCTGCCGAAATTGGAGAGAATCTCGTCTTACAAGTGGATGTTCAACCATCAAGTATGTTAACTAATAATTTTACCAAGAAATCTACAAAAGCTGAAAAACTTGTTAAAGCTGGGAATGTGATAACAACTTCCAATATTAACCGCGTCAGGGTAATTCTAGCGCAAACTTCAACCCCTCTAAAGCATTAATATTTGTATAAGACGTAGAGCTTTGACATTATGATTGTTAAGAAAATGATGTCATTAAACATTTTCTAACTAATATATTGCATTCTGCACAGGTATATATGGTGGGTTTGCACGAAGTTGTATAGCGAAGACGAGTGAAGCATCGACGAACATAGAAAACGAATACACCGTAACGGACGCGGACGGCTGCGCTACGGACGCCGCGATCTTTGGAGAATGGGAAAGAAGCGAGGACGGAAGCGCTTTACGGGCAGCTTTCAACGCGTTTAAGTTCCCAAGTAGCGATAATATTCGATTCCAATGTAATATACGTGTCTGCTTCGGAAAATGTCAACCGGTAAGATCTTTTGTAATTCAACAAAGTTACAGATTACCTATCTATAAAACAAAATATTTGTGAACAGCTAAAATACTATTAAATATGAGTTTAGTCAATTGCATGAGCAAAGGCAAACGTGTAGATATGAACCCAAATATTTTGACCGTGTTTCCAGAACATTCTTTGTATCAAACGTGACTGTTATTCGTTAGTGAAATTAAACATTGTGTATACATTTTAGGTTAACTGTCGCGGATACGACGCTTTCGGAAAGCGTAGAAAACGAGAAGTAATCGATCCTAAGAATAGCCTGTACGGAAATGAAGGTCAATTCAGGGAGGAGGTAGTCGTCGAATCGAATCCGATATTGACGCTGGAACGACGCGACCCGTCGCGAGTTGCTCGGCAGCGGGACGCTGGCAGCTCGGGCGGCGCCGGCGGCGCGTCCAGCGGCGAGGTGTGCGTGTCGGCCGCTGGGCTGGCCGTGGCGTTGGCGCTGACGGCTCTGTTGGCGCTGGTGGCAGTAGCCGCGGCCGTGGCGTGCTGGCTGGTGGCGTGGCGCCGCGCGCGGCCGCCGCCAGCGCCGCTGCCACATCCACCCGACTTCCCGAACCCGCTGTTCCAACGCTGAGCAGCTCGCTAGTCGCGCGCCCCGCTCCTCCGCCGGCGCCGGGCGGTGTCGGCTCTTCCTTCCTCTCGGCTTCAATCTGTGCGCGCCGCCGGAGGACCGCCGGGCGAGGGCACAGCGAGCGCCTCCCTCGCTCGCGCTCGCTGCGCCCAATCTAGATTTATTTTTATATTTTACTATAACTTTTTAACATAGACTCGCCTCCTTCGAACTTTGTGATATTCATGATATAAATATTCGAAATCACCATACCTTTATGTAATATAACTATTGACTGTAGTTTATAAGCAAATAATATTAATAAATAATAATAATAATATTCTGTTCTTTTATTATTGTGATGCCTTGTGTTTAAATATTTCATTTTAACCTATACTAGAAAATTGCCTAAAAAGATAAAGTAAAATAACATAGTTGTTAAATAATAAAATCGTAATTACAAGAAAAAGAACTATTAATAATGAGCGTTGCAATGCTGACCGAATTGGATCATCGCTCAGCTTTGTATGTTGGGTCTCTACTGAAGCTTCGAGTGTTGATCTTCTGTGAGAACCCTGGGTAAGTTCCGCATGCCAGTTGCAGTGGTGGATAGGCAGAAATTATGAGTTTACATACCATATGAGTAAAAAATAAAATAAACATGGATTACAAGATTCACATCAAGAACAGAAGCAAATTAAAATAATTGAAAACCAACGTAGCGTGTTTTTATAAAGTAAGTAAACAGCCTAAACTGAATAATGAAATGCCTCATCATTTACTGGTTACGCTAAAAAGTATGCTTGTTATCAACAAAGGCAACTACGAGCTTCTAAACTCAGTATCGAGGGGAAAAGTCACTATTTAAGAAATAGCTATTTCAAATTATACTAAAACTGTCGCTTATCTTTCTACAAAGGTTGAAAAGAGAGCCTGACAAAAAACCGGCAACCGAGTGGTGCGCTCGTCGCCACAATATGGAAGTGCGCAAATTTAACCGGAGCTAAGCTAACGAGTTAACTAAAACCGCGTATGAGGGTTCAGAGGCCGCCCGAGGAAGGTGCGCTGTCGGTCCGTCGCAGCCGGCGGCCGGAGCGAGAGCCAGGCGAGCGGACGCGGCGCACATTACAAGGAAGCGGACCACTGGCAACGACGTGACGTCACCTACTGTTAGAAGACCAGCTGACGCCTTTTACAACGAAAGCGATCTTAGTAAACAGTATAATGGCATCACACTAGAGAATACACTTCCAAACAGTAATGTAGTCCCACTGTATATATACTGAGCAAATGAAAAACTTCAATAGCGTGATTCAGAATTTTCAATACTTTCAGTATAATTTTTTACAAAATACTTAAAGTATTTACGTTTTAAATATTATGTTTCTTCAAAAATATAAAAAATGTGTTTTTTCCTCGTATTTTATTGATTTTATGAATATTTCATTTTTTTAACGTCCTTAGCCCCATCTGTTGTACACTGAGAACAACTTTTGGAATAGCCCTTGGAAAAAAACCAAATTCGTTGAAGTTTCCTAATATTTCAATTAGATGACGCTTAAATTAATATTGTATCTTACTTTTTATCTTGTATTTAATATATTTCGCCCTTAAATTCTTCTATTCTTTGTTTTTGGTAATTTTTCTTAATTTTCACATGAAATGACAAAAATATAGTTGTATGATTACGATATGATTAATATGATTTCACGATTGGTTGTTTTTATTTACTTGGTCATATAAAATAAATACTGCCTATGTTTTAATTACATTTATATTTATATTAAACATTTGAAAGCTGCGTTTTAAAGGACTGTAGCTTTTAAGTTAGAACAACGCCAGATTCCCTGATTGTACATAATACAAAAAGCACAAAAGCCATTTAGGGTTTAATTGTAGTCAGGTTGTATTTATGTGTTGTCGCTTTATGTTTTTAAGTGGCTTGAATCGTGACCACTTCATTCACCTTTCACAGTGGGGCGACTCGCTTTCTCTGACCCGGGACTTCTATAATTCCTATCTTGATCCCAGGATAATTACAATACTTATGCAGACAAACGTTGTAAAAACATGCATTCATAATTAAATACTAATAAGATATACACTAGCCAAAATAAACTAAGCGTCCATTGTAATGGAAAGTTTTAAATAACTTTGTAAACCAGCTGTACAATAATTTATGGCAATTTTGTAAACATTCACTGCGTTACATCTTTTAACAGTTATCTGTTTGTATCTGTCTTATTATTAAAATCAGTTAATTATCATCACATTTTTGCCGTAGAATTAAAATTATTAGCATGTTCTGAACAGCTATTCATCATCATCTTACTCCTTATCCTACTCCCGTAGGGTCGTCGCGACAGGTTTTTGTCCTCCACATAACTGTCATACGGCGTCTCAGTCATCACTCCCTTTTTGATCATGTCACCTTTTACGCAATCCATCCATCTCTATGAACGGCTATTCAAATGTGATAATTTATTTATTTAATGCCTTATATTGCCTATGCCTTATATTTATTTTTATGCCTATACTAGCGGTTGTTCGCGACTCCGTTCGCGTGGAATTAATTTAAAAACAAAAGCGAGTAGCTTATGTGTTCTTCCAGACTATCCTCTGCGCCTTTACCAAATTTCATCCAGATCCGTTCGGCCGTTTAGGCTACAAACTCTAACAACTATCTATCCATCGTAACTTTCGCATTTATAATATTTACAAGCTTACGCCTGCGACTCCGTGAGCGTGGAATTTAAAAAAAAGCAAAAGTGAGTAGCTTATGTGTTCTTCCAGACTATCCTCTACATCTACACAAAATTTTATTGAAATCCGTTTAGGCTACAAACTCTAACAAACATCCATCCATCCATCCATCCATCGATCTATCCATCCTAACTTTCTCATTTATAATATTAGTACGATATGATATATGATATGATATATAGCTTTCGCCCACGACTCGGAATTAAAAAAAAATTGGCAAAATAACCAATTTTTATAAGTTTCTTTGCCAGTCTCTATATCATTCCTATACGTTTACGACAAAACCACGAAAACCTAGATTCTTTGAGTCCAGTTTGATGTCTAAGAATGCATTTAAAACTTTGTAGAGACATATTCTATTGAACATTTACATGTATTTATTTCCGCAAATTTATTTTAGGGCAAAATATATATAACCTACGCCATTTAATATCAACAGTATTTATTATTTGCATAAATATTGTATGGATTTTAGCAAAATACATGTCTGGGGCAATAACATATAATGACGTGAAAATTAAAGTGATAATTAGTATAGAGCGACTTTGCAATTAGCGAATGGTAATGGAGGGGACATGTTTATATATTTATTGAACACGGTACACTAATGTTGTATTTGAATAAGAATCATATTTGCTCGGTGTTCGGCCATCCGTCTCATGGGGGAAAAAATAAAACCAACGTGCATTATCGCAAGAACAAAATATGACATTATGCGGTAAGTAGATATTATTATTTACTAGAACTAAATTGTCATTATATTACTGATTCGCAGTCTAAATTTGTAAAAAAAAACATGTTACTTTTTAACAATCTTCATTTGTTGTCATTTATTAATTCAATAATACACCGTTTGAGGAATCCTAGCAAACCTCTGAAACATTCTGTTAAAGTGAACATCACCATTACTTACTTACCATTTGGCATCATCTTTTCCTAGTTTCACTTTTGCTTTTCCAAGAATGAAATTATTTCATCGAGAAAATTATAATTAGCATTCTAAGTCTTTTAGTACCATAAACATTGGATAGCTTGATTTTCGTGTAACATTTATCATGTCGTAGGATTTTTTTTGTAACAATTAATTTGGAAACATCATGGTGGTGTGTTGTGATGCCGCCAGATTTGTTTTAACGGTGAGTTGACATGTAAGTGAACACTATTGAACGGTTATACTTATATGTATTAAATTAAGTATGTATGTATAACGTTCGTCGCAGGCGCAGAGCAACGTATCGCGGTCACCGCGACGCATGCGCACCGCATACCCCCCTTCCTGTGCTCTCCCCACTCCGCACCAACAGTCACACTTTGTTTACCAATTGCTGCGATTGACGAGATAGTCGGTCGGTCGGCCATACCGACGTCGCTCGCCTGCGTCCGTTTTTTATTCGCCAGTCGCTAGTCGGTCGCGACGACCGCGACATCAATCGGCGCGTAATGACCCTGTGACGAGATAGCATGAGTAAAGCCGATACCTCGGCGGAAGCCGCCTTGTCGAGCGTGGCCGTCCACGTCGATCAGTACAATGAGCCGGACGAGGAGCACTCCAAGCTGCTCGAGCCGCAGTCGCTCACACCGACCGTGACGCCATCTGGTCAAATACGTAAAGTTAAGAGCTTCACCGATACACACAAAATCCGTGATGTGAGTACCGCTTCTGGTGCGGCGTCCGCCCGCTGTCTGCGCCCCTATGAACAAGTGACTCCGTACCCTGAAGGTTCTGAAAGTGGGACCAATCAATATGGAGCACCCTCCGTACGATCTCTCGCGTCCATCGGCATGGGATGCACAGACGGACGTAAAATGGTGATCAGAAGAGTGCCAACGTCCCCCACGGAGTTGTTCCACTTAGTACGTCCTCCTACGTGAGTAGTTGCGCGGATATTACATATTACACGTTGCTATTATTATTCAATTGTCTTAACCAACAAGTGTCTTCCCCGCATTCTGAACCAGACGTTAGCTCAAGACAAATATTCTTGCACAGTTTCACATGTGACCATGTGCTTCTACCATTTAAGTTATAATAACTTAAATTTATTGTGTCATACATAAATCGAATTCAGTGAATTGCAAGTTTGCATAACATAACCTAAAACTACTTGCGTACTAAGGCTACAAAAATAAACGAAAGACAATTTTAAGGTTATCCTCTTAACATAGTATTTTGTTCAGAAAACACATTATACACAATTGTAAACAACCACAATTTTCTGAGATAAAAATTATTATTTAGGTAGGTCGTTCATTGTAAAAATCGTTAATGTTTTACCTCATGAACTGAATGAATGATAGCAAAAATATCTTTACAATCGTATTAATGAATAACGAAACTATCAATTAGGCGGTAAATCGCTATTGTAAATCTAAGCAATGTCCCTACATAACATAATTTTAAAACAAATCGAATGGTCAGCCTTGAAAAAACTTGATCGCTTGTAACATGATCGATATGAGATAATAAATATTAGAACTCATAGTATATAGTAAAATTATACTTATCTTTTCAATGTTTGATTAGGTACCTACGTAATTGTGGAAAAATAATTGATTCAATTTAAAAAGTCAATGTAGGTAGTAATTTAATGCTAAAAACGTATGTAATAAAAAGGGAATAAATATTAGCTATAAGATATCAAAATTGCAAGAAAGTGTATTTAGTTAGTACATATACATATGATTAAACTGGGGTTCTCCAGATTTCCTCATCAACTTTGTGTCTGAAATGAACGAGTTTGTTCCCGCAATTTCCTTAAAAAAACGGTTCAGTTTTCGCTTTTCGGTTTTACTCATTCAACGATGTTAGATTTTCATCCAAAAAAGATTAGTTTTTTTAAATACGTTTTATTATAAAAAATGTTTCAAGAAAATAAAGGCGCTTGCGAGTTGAAATGCAGTCAATTTTTTTAACCACTTTGTACAATGGGATTGTTCAAGAGTCTGTCGTGACAAAGGATGAGTAAATTTGCCAGCAGATCAAACAGGATGAGGGTCCGTTTGGGCGTTGCTATTCATACTTCATCTTAACGATCTTAACGGTCGCTGAATGTTCTAATGTATTATATTGAATATTATTTCACATAAAAGACATTGTCATTTACTCCATCTTTGATTTATTCCTGTTAAATAGGTATTTAAGCAGTTTCTTAATGTGGAATCATCAAACTATATCAACATTATGGGACTCTCTTAGTTAGTGTAAAATAAGTCAATACTTAAGTCTTTCGACGTGAAAGCATACTCAAACAGAAACACGGAAAACTCATTCCAAGAATCTATAGACGAGTAGGATGTCGAATGATCGACTTTAAAGTATTTATAAATATAATGTTTTGTAATTTGTTCAAACAATATTTACTTTTACTTACTTTAATAATCTACGTCTAGACATCTTTTGTATAATAATTTAATTAGCTTAGTATTTAGTTATAACTACCGTACCTACATGATAAATGAAGTTTCAAATGGCACTAACACTCTTCACTTAGATGTTCTCTTTGTCTGCAGTTCCTATTACAACGTAGGTACGTGATCAGAACGACGAACAAATTCCCACACTAAATGCATTTTGAATTGCCGGGTAAGAGGCTTGCTAATGTTGACTCTGTCATACTGTACAACGATATAGGAAATGTAGACGCTATAAAGGGATCATAAATTATTTTGCCCGCCCGCCGGGTCAAAAAACGTATCGGTCTATAAAGTATTGATACGCTTGTAGTCAAATGGATTGGAATGGATTTAAGAATTGGTCTCATATCGTTTACCAGCATTGATTAATCTAACTTGTTACCAAGGAACAGATAAGGATACCTCCATAAGGAAAAATATTAACTTCCATAGGTTAAAACGCTAATAACTTCTAAACCACTTTGTATTCTATGTGATCACACTTAAAACTCATCTATTCAATGTAGTGCATTCTATAACAGAGGACCGATGCTTAACTACTCGTTTAACAGTACTTAGATCGTATTCATATGTAAGAAGTCATGTGAACATCATAAGTCTGTCGAGACTGGGCATATACTTCATTGTAAACTGCTTATTAGTAAGTACTCCGACGTTTTATCCACGAATGTTCTTGATAAATGCAATATTTCTTATGTTCCCACTACGTTTTGTGGTTCAGACATTATTTTTCGAAGATAGTAATTTGTATGCGAATACTCAATGCTTGTGATTCCATAGATGATGCAAACATCTCGCACTGGAATTTACTAAAAAGCACTATACAACATTATGATCTAACAATATTTATTTACTTTAAAATTATTATATTATTAAAACGATTAAATCTATTCTGTTCAGAAAAAAACTATTGCATAATTATTAAGGTTTACTAAAACAAAATTTTAAAAACACATATCGAAATATGCACATGGAAGTGTTAACGTTGTTTTGTTTCCATTTTTTATATAAGCTGTTAATAAAAAATTGTCCTCGCTTGTTTGCGCACTAAGCTGATGTTGGTTACGAAACAAAGTAATATTTCATTTCTTCGTTATTTAGCAGTCATTTAATATACTGGTAAAATTAATCCATTGGTAGAAATTTAAAATTGACAATAGTACAAAATTTTAAACACACAAATTAACAGAAAGTGTGGCGATGGTTAGAGTAGCCTTGTGCCAGATCACATGTCCTAATTAGTTTTTATATTTTTGGATACTTGCAGAAAAAATAAACGATGTTCGTCCGATGATGGGTGAGCTTTATCTAGCATTTTAAAGTAATTGTTCACTCAAATTACACTGAAGGAAACAAATGTACCGAGATATAAATATCAAACTGTACATTGTTAAGTACTGTACGATATAATTATTTAAGTTTAACATTTCCAATTATGCTTTTTCGGCTAACAATAACGTCGGTAAGACGTACACTATTACCTTGTTATGAAGTTTTTAACGCACTAGTGAGAAATAATTTACAACAACGCTAGTTAAAGATTTAATAAGGCAATATATTGATTTCATTTATAGATTTTCTCGGAAATACTCAATTAATCAAATGATGTTTGTTTTGTCTGTTATTGGACATCATTTGTTGGAATTAATATATTGAGTTATCAAATTTATTAAATAGATAATTTCAAGTCATTAATTACTACAATGTTGACTTTAAGATCAGTATTTACTATCTATACAACCCCAACAAACTTTTTAAAAAGCTACACATAGGTCTATTGCAATAATTGTCACTAATATGAGTCCAACTTAAATCAAAGTTGTTATGTTCCATTAGTTTGAAACGATCTACTACCTAAAAACGTTTTATACGATTTTATTATAGACAGCTGTACTTTTCTATAAATATAACTCAAGTATCAGAATGTTTCACGCATGTCATGCAATTTAGCTGACGAGAATGCAATGGGATTTAGATGTATCAATTGTGAAACGATAAACACACAATACTTAGGCAATCCTTAAATCCTGGCTTAGTTGTGGGATATTTGGCCGACTTGACCTTGACGGTGCCGGCCGATAGCGCTGCATGTTATTCTGCTGCTTTATTTATCTGCTCCCGCGTATCACAATCCAGATACACAATTGATCGTGCGCGAGCTCTTATCGCTGCCTATTTGATAATGATTTTAAAAAACGTTTACGTACTTACCCGTTGACAGGTAAGGATTACCAGCCGTCCCAATAGTACCAAAATATTTATTTACCTGCATGACGAGATAGGAAATAGTCCACATATCTCCATTCTAATCATAATAGACGAGAAATTCAAGCATTAAATCTTGATTGGTTTTATCAACGATGTCTCTAGCTGAAAGTATAACCGAATTAGGTTTTGATAGACTTTATCGGTTACAACACTCCTAAAATCCAACAAGACGTTACACTTTAGAGGCATATGTAGTTAATTCGTAAAGACAATGAATCTTCCATATACCGCGAAATATACAAACTAAACTTCTCAAGTTCTTCGTTGCGTTCTACGCATCAACGCATATCAAATCTATACATTATATTGTGTACAATAAAGCAATCATCAAATCAATAGTTTACAACCAACTATATGTTCGATCCCTCTAAAGAACTAACAAAGAACAAAGCCTTAAAGGGAAAAAGAAGAAAACAATCGAGAAACACTTTCTGTTACCTGACAAGAAACAAACTCAACAAGTTCTGATTTTACATGGTTCATATCATAGACTGTATAAGTACGTGATGCCACTCCTCTTAGTTTTATTTAAACAAAGATCAAATTCAAGGCGAACGACAAGCATATGCAAAAAAATATTTAAAGCGGATAATTTTTTAGGGTGTAATGCCTTCTATTGTATTAAAACCTTTGAAATAATTACTTAGGAAATAAAAAAGCAAATTTGAATAAGTAAAGCAAAGATGCACATGCCTGTATTTATTAAACTAACGTAAAACAAGAATCGCTGCAGTCAAATACAATGTAAACATACTAAATAAACATCGAGCTAGACGAAGCAGTCATCAAGAACGATAGACATTAATCTGCTAAGCTTTACGACCTTCCTTTAATCTAAAACATGTAACGGACATCCATCTTAATCCAAACAACTTTCAGTGCTTATCAAAGCCTATTTGCGTATAAATATACGTATAATGGCGGAATTTTACAGCATATTGATTACGTAATTCCCATAATCTACA
Organism: Papilio ambrax; assembly: GCA_018231605.1. Classification (NCBI taxonomy): domain Eukaryota; kingdom Metazoa; phylum Arthropoda; class Insecta; order Lepidoptera; family Papilionidae; genus Papilio; species Papilio ambrax. Next base: position 20,159 of record DVQG01000092.1, read on the forward strand.
ACTGCTCTTTGCTTGTTATAGGATAGAAAACTTATTAGAGACATCCTTTAATTACCCCAGTTTTCGTAAGATAACTATAACTAACAATAACACTATAACTATAGGTTTCATAGTTCAATATTTACGCGCTGTCACTTAATGTTTATGATTAATCTAAACCATAATCGAAGTTAGTCATCGTAGGCGCCATTGAATTGCCTTTTAAAATGTATTCATCCATTTCGTAGTAATATGGGCAATTTCGAAAGTTAGGGATGACCATTTAGCGATTTTCTTTTTTTTATAATATAAGGTGGGAAACGACCAAGCGGCCACCTGAATCCACCGAAATGGAAAGCGACCGCCGCCCATAAACATACGCAATTGCAGATGCATTGCCTACCCTTGATTGACGGAGGAGGAGACTCGCATAAAGAGGGCATTTCCCCTTCCTATGCGTCTCGTCCACCATCAAGTCCACTTTTCCTTCCTATACTTTCCTGTTAAGAACTGGGTGGAAAGGGACTAAAATCAGGCCTCCGGCACCACACTCATCAGATGAAACGCGAAATTGCTCCCACTTCACGCCTGTTTTCTGTGTGGTCGTGGTATTACACCGGGCGA
>DVQG01000093.1:0-20700 GCA_018231605.1 Papilio ambrax
TAGACTGACGTTTTGTTTTTTTTTTAATTTAACGTTGGTACTATGGAATCTTTTATTTTTTAAATAAGACATCAGAAGGAAAAAAATATAAAAGCTTGCAATGTATCAAACTTATTTATTGTTTTTATTTAAAGTAATAATAAAGAAAACACGTATTTCTAGTCATCTAATTTTCTTCCATACGTGACCTAGACCTGACAAAAAATGCTTACATGAGACAAACATGATTTGTTTCATATCCAAGTTACTTCAAAACAAGGTAAAAAAAATATTGTTTATGACGTACAAGCATAATAAATTTGTCTGTTTTGCACAAAACAGTGTTATTGAAGGTTTCTACTTGTTATTGTTCCAACGAAGGCTGTAAGTTTTCGAGTCGGCAAGTTGCGGTGACGTATTAATCAACATGCTTCCAACTTGTTACGGTAATCAACCCTTGGGGGTGACATTCAGGGGTATGTTACGCATGGACCTTGAATTAGCTTGTTTGTAAACTTTATAGCTAATCTTTCTGATATTATAAATGCGAAAGTTTGGATAATGACTTTAGTAAGAATTAAAGTGACATCGGAAATATTTTTTGCTACTAATTAGTTTGAATTATACCTAAAACTCAATTGTAGTTACTAATAGACATTTTTGTAATTTTATAACAATAAATTTCGATACAATTTATTCAATGTTTATTTCAGATTCGACCTTGGATTCAAATCGTTACGATACGTGCCGAAATCCTAACGGTCCCACTTTATTCTACTTGTGACAAGTTAAAGAAGTGCTTAGACATCGAAGCTTAACTCTTAACTTACGCACAAAAAGTTTTTGAGACGTTTTACTTCCTTTTGACCCGAAAGTTATTTCCTTTCCATGTCTGTTTCAACTTCAAAATATTAAGCTTCTGACCTTGTAACACGTTGGTATACAGGCATAAATTATTATATGTAAAGTTTTTTTCAAGCTTGTAATTTAAGAAATTATACTACTTTATTATTATTGAAGTTGCAATTTAAAACAATAGTTTTTTTTTTATAAAATGGTAAACAGGCAAGCGGTCATCAGTAATCGCTTACATAAATAATTGGTATAGACATCTGTATTAAGTTAAGTTGAAGATACAGAAAAGGATATGTTCCCCTATTCCTTCTTAAATTGTTAAAAACATCACAGACATGTCACATATGTTGGATGTTGATGAATAGGAAAGGTTCTTGCGGAGATTGAGGGCGCACCGCGAAGTCAAGGCCGCGCTTTGTCTGTCTTGACGGATGGCACTCGCGTCTCCTACATACATCACGCTTTCCTATATTATACGGCTGTTTCGTAAATAGGAGCACGTGTATTACTTTATAGCTTAAACATAATTGTGTAAAATAAAGAAGTAATAGTGAATTCGATAAATTTACGAAATATCGACTACCATAACTAGAAATTATTCGCAATGTATTCATGTTATAATAATTCAATAATAGGTTTGCATTGTAACCCAAGTAAAAGGTAAAACTAAATTAAATAGCAACATAAGTAGCATTTGCAAGTTGCTCGTTTTTTAAAACTAGGCGCTAAAATAAGGCCTATCGAAATTACTCGATTAATAGCATTTATAAAAATCCTTTTGTGAAACAAAAATTGTCTGTTTTAACGTGTGTATGATACTTAGACTCATAAAAACTTCAATGTCGACTTAAAAGTGAATAAAACATAACGAGTGAAGATCTTCAAAGGTCAGGTATTGCGACTAAAGCACTTGTAAGTGAATATTTATCGTTGAATAACAAATTTACTTTAAAATGTAAAAATATTCAAAAGGTCGACTTTAAGATGGGGTTAAAAATACAAGTGAACATTTTTAGAGTTATTCAAACATAATTTAGAATGGAAAACAAGAATTAAATTTGTAAAAAACATTGATGCTAAAGCTTTTACTCAGCACTATTTTGTTATTATAAGTATAATATCAAAATAACGAAAAGATTCTAGGAAAATCAGTTAAAAAACCTCACAAAGTATTAAAAACAGCATAATTAACTAACTAACGTAACTATACAAGTAAAAAGCATCCTAAAAACCATTTGGATTTATATTTTTGAGACGTTACTCATATAACGTCGTAGCTTTTCATAACTTACTTTTGATATCAGGAAAAAACATAAAACATCTTCAAATAGCAAGAAGTCTTTATAAGTCGATCAATCAAAAGCGCCAAACATTTTTTTCCGGAATCTCGCTGATAAATTTTTGGCACGCGAGTCCTTGATTTGCGGCCACCGCGGCGCATAATGCCGCCGTTACCAATGGGCCCCATCACCAGTGGGTCAAGGCAAGGGACCAGGTATTCCGGCCTCAAGATCTTTTTCACATCATTTATAGTACATTTCAAATTAATTCGAGAGATCGCTTTTAGAGATCAATTACAATGACATCGGATGTTAGCAAATTTTAAATCTAACATGTAAAACAAAGAACTGTACCCTATTAATAATACTCTTTTAACATACAACTGTTGTAGCAACTTAATAAATAGTAAAAGTCATGAAACAAACCATAAGTTAGAAACTTGGATATTGATGACCTGTCAAACCAATACTGTATCAATACTCTACGCACAGCCTACGCTGTATACATAAGAAACAGTAGAGTTACGAAACTTGGTGTAGAATAATGTAGACCACACACGTTAGGTTTGAAATAACCATTTTGAACTTACACGCATAAACTACACCGTGTTTTATTACACATATCTGTACAATATCACACTCGTTCGAGTAATCTGTATGACATTAAAACCCTCATGCAAAAACTACCGTGTCTGACCTGCACAATTGTCGATATCAAGCCGTATACAATAGCTTACGCAACGTGGTATCTAAGCAAGATAAATCTTGTCAATGGCCGAGACCTTGAGATACACATCTTAATTAATACTCCCGCTGCCGCTCTATCACTTATATAGGATTATTCTACGGAGATAACAACTGTTTGTAGTTCGAAAACAAAGCTCTCAAATCAATGCGAGTTAATTGTATTACAGTATTAGTTGAACTAGTGACTATGAATCTTGTTTTTCGATCATCAATCAGCTGGTACTTAGTCAATTGCGTAATTGCTTTGAGTTTTTCTAACGTGGCGATTCTTTTTCTAGAAGTAATTAGAAATTAGTATACTTAGGGGAATACAGGCTACTAATTCCTTCGCTAGCCAATTTATAATGGGTAATAAGCTAGATTTGTATATAGTGAACTTACCTGTCCAGTGAGACCGCGACAAGGCTGTAGACAGAGGCGGCGACGGATAGACCCTGCACGTACGGCACCGTCTTACACATCAGCCAGCCCAGCACCCACGCTGCAACAAACAATACTTACTATAGTCAGTGCAAACAACCTAAGATAGGTAGAACATGAGATAAATGGAATGAATGAAATGAATATTGGTGTGAGGAAATAATGTGGCAAATGATTACTCATTTGCTTATTGCTTACGCAAACACTTGTATTCGCCGAAATAGCGAAGCGACCGCTGCTCATATCATGCGCGATATCAGTACGATGTGTACCTTTATTAGACTGAGAGCAAGACGTAAGAAAGAGGATGTTACTCTTTCTTATGAGTCCTAACTTCTATCAATTTTACTTCCCCGTCCCACCCTTTCTTTAGAAACAAGGGGACTGAAATTAGGTCTTTAGCACGTATACCTGTCTGTCCAAATACGGAATTGCGCTACTTCACGCCTTTACTCTGTGTGGTCATGGTGTTGCGAGGGGTGAACCGGCCAATTCGTGCAACAGCTGTTTACACAAGATTACTGGTAACCTTGTATTTATAGCTATGTTAATTAATATTATTGTTACCAAATTAAAAAGGAAAGTCGATGTTAGATCAATATAAGCTTTAAATCCAGTAAGTCTTGTAAAAGCATAGGTCGAAGTCGCGGCGCACCTGAGCAACAAGTGCTCGAATCAATATTTACACGGCGGCACCGGCTGCAGCCACAACTGGGTCAGGTCACTGTACCTGCGATCCGAGGCCTTGCAACCCCCTGTACCCGTCTCTGTCCCTCGCTAATACGGCCAATACTGCCGTCTCTCTCGCCCCTGCCCTTGTACAACATTACAATACGAAAGGCGGAAACGATGAAGACGATTCTAATGCAATTTGTGCTTTAAAAACGTTAGCCAAAGCTACTGTATCGTTTACTTTAACGGATGCATGCAAGATATCGATTTGGAGTCTAAGATTTGCTTATAACAAAGATCGTAATATTTGGGTACAACACAACTTCTACTGACTATGCGAGATCGAGGCCCGTGGTTATGTTATAAGACGAATATCAAAAGGAATTAAATTTCATACAATAATCTTTTTTTAGTATACTTTAAATGTCTGTAAAAGGATGCATGTGTGCTGTTTGTGAAATCATAAAGACAACAGCACTCGTTTCTTGGTACCGGACCAAAAATTCGCAGGGCGCTGCATACAACGAAAAGGTTAGCATAAATTATGTAATTGGGACGTACGAGAAGCAACGGGCACAGGGCACAGGGCACAGGGTACCGCGGCACAGGCGATCGATTTGATGATTCGAATACGATTGTACGAGTTCAAACCCGGGTCAACAGCTATCGACATGCTATACGACTTGTTTAAAACTACAATCAGTCATTAATACCGCTTTCAGCGTTATTAGCGCTCTGGGCGAGATTTTTATGGCACCCTTTTTTAATCATTTAGGGAGGAGGGATCAACCGGCTGTGACCCTGTTTATTCCTCAGGACTGCCCACTTTTATCTCCAAGTATTAAGAAATATTTTACAGGATTCACCTAACTTTACAATTTTTAGAAGAAAGTAAAAATATTTACCACAATATAGCAAAGAAAATATTTAAAGTTTCTCAAGAATCCTTTCATATGAAGAACTTTTAAATTTTACAGAGCATATTAGGAAAAGGAAAAGAGAATACGGGGCCATCTCACGTTTGTCGCGGCGCAGTGAGTAGGGTGGAGCTAACAGTGACCTTGGCCGCCTGATGTTTTAAGGGAAGCTTTTAATGGGGATGAATACATAATTCCGACCATAATTTGAATGTGAAATGCTCTTTAAAACCACATTGCTATGACAAATTAATTATTTGAACCTTGTACTAATATTTTCTGAAAATAAGGAATAATTAATTTATACAATGTTTAATAAAAATAGATATTAATTTATAGTGAATTAAAGTGACCATTATTATTAACATCATCTAGAGCTAGACAATCTTGGTCTGCGTTAAGCGTTTACAAATATTTGAACTGTTACACAGCCTAGAAATATCCACTTAAAAATTTCCACAAACAAACACTGCATTAAAACGCACCCTATCTTTGCTGGCAGTCTGCGGCCGGCGACCCGCGCCCTAGATCCGACTGACCCAGTTCCCGCGTGCCCCCCGCGCCCCCCGCGCCCGCTCACCTGCGAGCGATGCCCCCGCGGAAACAAACCGTCTTCACACTTTTATAGGGTATTGCTGTTTAATATCTTATGCCTGAAGGTCTCACGGAATCGAAGCTTTCCACGAGGGTATTGTTTTGAATAAGCCCATTTGTAGTATGAGCTAGGGATGTAAGGTCAGACCATAGACATTACATACCAAAGGAAAATTCAATTTGTTTTTAAGTTTCAGTGTCAGTTGCTTGATTCTAGGAATTACAAGCCATTTTCATTTTTACATCATCGTTTTAATATTCTTCATATAAAAATATTAGTAACTATAAGATGTTATAAAGTGATCCAGTATTTCCTAAAGGAAAGGCCCCTATCGATTTTCAGACCTTTCAGAAAGCCTTATTAACTGTCGGCTAACGAGGCGGTCAGCTGCGGAGAAACTGTCTTAGCCATTCTGAGGACACTAAAACAATCTCAGGCTATTTAGGTCAAGCACTTATGTTCTTAGCTCTGCATTTTTACATTTTATCAGATTTTAAAATGTGGAAATAGAATCAATTACTTTTCTTAAATACTGCTATCTACGAATTAAAACAAAAAAAAACTCTGGTGCGTGGTTCAAATGTATGTGTAACTCCACATTGTAATCATCAGCTCACTAAACGTCCCCTCTGGGCTCGGAGACAACCCTAGTATGACTAGGATATAAGCAACCCACTGTAGGTTGACTTCAACTTAACAGATTTGTTCAATATCATTGTATTAATTTTATTTCGCTGGCCAAATACGCTATGCTAGTTAGTTAACATAAGTTCAAAGAAAGGCAAACATCCCGATAGCAGGTCCTGACCTAATTCCCCGGACCGTTGTTTAGTTTCCCGCCCGACCTGAGCCTGGCCAAGATAAAGAATGAATTAAACAACAGCCTGCCTCTAACCCTGCTCACAGAGTCAGTATTTATTCTAAAATTAAAGCTAACACTTAACCCTGAATACATGAAACCTTGAAAAACAATATTTGAAATATCTCAAAACGTGAATATGTGTATTTATTAACTCCGAACTATTGTTTTTATTTTATAATCCATTAAACAGAATATTTCTTTTCCGTCCGTTAAGAATCACCCTGTATGTTTATGAAACATTTCTTTGAGACATTTCTTTTTTACAAGAACGCATACGAGAGTGTGTAATAAAGTTTAAGTGGCACTCGACCGCGACATTTACTTAATAGTGTCAGATATAACATAAAGATAAGTTATAACAACCAATATAACTTAGCTAAGTTGATGTAGCCTGTATCCTTTAAACAGGCTCCGCTAAGTAATTCCTGCGAGCTTAGATATATCGGCCGAACTGAAACATTGCTCAAGACATACCGCCCTACTTACCCAAGCCGCACTTTTTAGGCCAAAACCAAATATTACCTATAAACTCCGCAAATGTTCGAATCATTTCCATAATGTACTGACCCGAAACCTTTGGACCAACGGCTGTTAAGATTTAATATTAATGTAGAGTGTGAGTGGATAGAGTATACCTACATATTCAACACATTCGACCAAGTCTAAGTTAATTGTATTTAGTGTTCATGATACTTCACATAATCTTTAAATTCATAACAAAAATAACTTGTACGAAACAAGATATTCAAAATAAAAAGCAACGTAAGTTAAGTATTGTAATAAGAAGGCGTTAATAAAACGAAATTGGCGCAAACAACTCATGTGTCAATAAATGGCGCGAAAAACACAGTATACCCGACCCCGAAGCGAATAAAGGAAGCAATGCAACCTTCCACGTCCATCAAATACTCACTGCAAGAGATTAAACGCCTGGCCTTCGGGCGCAGGATATTGGAGTGGAGAGGCCGCGAAAACGAACACACGATTGCATATAAGCCGAGAATAATGACAGATCAGAAAGGCCCAATCTATTTCGAGGTTGACATGGGAATAAGCTATTTGATTCCTTTTATATAACGAATGTTTCATAGATACTGTTTATTGTACATTGGTTATTTCCTTTTAAGTTCTTCAACAACTGTAAGCAGGACAGTTTCTAGCAATACCAGCGTCTTGAGCGCCCCTTACTCTAAGGCCGTTACTGATTTAAATTTAATTTAATTACTAATTTTAAAATTGCCAAAAATAACCTCTTTGCCACCAAAAGAAAAAATAACAAGCCAATATTGCAATTCATTATAGTGAATCATATAGTTCCGGATCAGAATGTTAGCCATGATCAAAAAGCGATAAATATCAGATATCTGTTAGTCGGCGAGGCGTAGAGACGCGTCATGACTTGATCATTCGCTTAGCATTGTGATGGTGATAAGTTAGCACCGCCTCCCATCAATTATGTCTGCAGTGACGCGGCGCTTTCCTCTTGTGAGGAATTGATTTATGGCATGTTCTTACACAGATTTCGACTTAAGTGATGATCTTTGAATTAATTTTATTCCTATTACTTGATTATTTTATTGCTAACACTGAATTTAGCTGTGGTCGGAAGTGGATACGGTAAAGACCTAACTATAACGTTTCTATTTATAGCTAAACTAGTTATTGCTCGCGACTTCGTCCGCTAAGTATTAAGAAAAACATACGAACTATGAAAAATTACGTAGGTACGCCTCAGGAACTTTACAGTTTTCAGAGATGAACCGTGTCCCATATGTCACTCTAGAATTTATATTATATATATACCTAAGATGTTATGTTGAACGGTTGCAGAATAATTGAGTTATTACGAAAAGACTAAATGAATGTATCTCACGGGAGTCGTAATTTTTAAACGTTAAATTACATTTTGATTTGAAATACCACTTCTTTTTATATTTAATGCAAGTGTAAAACAAATTCAAAATAATTTTCATTAATTCCAGCATCAAAATTACAAGGAATTAAAAAACGATTTTATTTAAAAATATGTCTATCATTATTCAAGAAAAAAATGGGAAAAATGTTTCTTATAAATTTTTAGCCAACTCATTTTAAAAATTGAATCATCATTTTTAAATCATAATAAAAACATTTCACAAATCTATTCCTTTTTTCTTTAAAATATTTATGTTAATATTTTCCGAGAAAAACAATTATTCATTCATTTGAAATAATGTTGTAAAATAGACGCTTAAGTTTTGTTTGCCGTTATCACAATAAGGACCTACCCAATGTTGGTAAATAAAAATTTTGCACGTTTTACAAAAGCGTTACAACATTTAGTTTTATAGCTTTAGCCTTTTTTTCCATATAGAGGTGTATACTAAGGATAAGAAAAAAAATACATGTTCGCACATAGTGACGATTTTATATATATATTAAATAAAAATACAAATAGAATGAATATGTTAGTTAATAAAAAATCATTATCTTGCCGATCCGATACAATGTGAATTGCGTTATGCATCAATATGAACGGTCGTGTCTGATTTTACTCACGGCTTATCCATATTCTTCACATAATTCTCTACTAATTTAATTATGAAAAGAAGTATTGAAAATTCGTACTGTCGTTAAAATAATATAAATTCTTTATTTTAATTATTATTAGTATAACAAACGGACATTTCAATTTTATTATATGTATAGAAGATATAGATATAGATTTCGATATTTGAATAGCATTTATGATGTCGTATTGTCAGGTGCCTCCCCGAGTGAGCGGGGCGCGGCCGGCCGGCCCGCCGCCCGCCCTGCCGCCGCGCCAGCTCTCCGCCGCCGCCGACCTCAACATAGTTCCTAAGTACTAAGCTTGCTCCTATTTTATTATCGTTTTTTCTTGTAACGTAATGAGACCCTTATTATAGGTTTAGAACAAGAAAATGAATCGTTTTTAAGACTTCAAAATTCTAGGATCAGAAGTGACCATAAAGTTAATTTTAATGTCTCGTGGCTAATGTAACATAGATAGTTTTGTTTGTAGGTCATCAAGTCCGGTGCGGCGCGCGCCGGCGCAGCGCCAGGCGACAGTGAGCGCCCCCTTCTCCGCATCCAACCCCTTCAGCGCGCCGCGACACGCAGAGTTCGTCATCCCGCAGAGGAACAACACCAGGCGACCCTCCACTGAACACAATTAACTTCAATAAATAAATTATATAAAATCATTCAGTGTAACTGTGTATAGATTTCATCTCTATGACAAAAATCACTATTATTTAAAATGTATTAAAATTGTAAAAGCAATAACTATTTTATAATACAGGACCGTTGTTTGATCACGAAAACAATTTACAAAATATAAAGATAGTAAACAAATAGCTTAAAAGTATCCAAGATCGATATAGTTTTTTTGCGAATTTCTTCCTAGTAGTAAAATTCTGATATTATTTATAACATTTTCTTGATCATTCGTCCTGATAAGCTTGATATAAATTATATTTAGCGTTATAATCTTATTTAGCCATGTTTCCAGACATTCTAAAAAATATTTGTCTTAAAAATCACTGTCAGGTACAAAAATTATATTTATAACCAAAACATGTAGCTGGCTATTTTTATAGAAAAAAGATATTTGAAAATCATTCAGTGGTCACCATTTTAATAAAATTTTCATCAACCAATTTCCAGGTGCATGAAACAAGAAATTTATTTATTAAATCATTTAATTTCATTGATATTTCCTGGTGTTTTAAAATAAGTAAACAAATGTCATTATAGTAGTTAAATGAAACACATTTATTTCATATATAATCCCGCCATAAAAGATTTATAAAAATATTTTATTACATATTCGCAAACTCTGCTTTTTCATAATATCCATAGAAGTATATTTTACAGAAGTTTTGCATCTATAATATTAAAGCCTCATGTTTAGATTAATTAGTATTTTGACACTAGATTAGATGATAAAGTGTATACTTAGTATAGTAGGAATTTGTATTTTTTTTTAATCTTATTGCAGTATTTTAAAATGAAATACAATATCAAGTAATTGTTTTATTTTTATTAGATCAAAATGTGTATTTAGATATGTTATAATAAGAGTTTGAATGTGAAAATCTATTCAATTGTTTTAACAATAGAGTATTTAAAAACCGATATTAACTTCAAAAATGAAGATTATAAAAGTGAATGATAAACGTTTGATTCGTTAACGATCGTTTGAATCGTATTTTTAGTCTATTCTCCTTTTGATTTTGTTCCCTTTTGTATTATTTTTACGACACTAGGCTTTGAAATTGCTTAGCTTGTTTATAGTAAATACCAGGGTTTACAAAATTGTATAGTTATATTTTGTTCTAACCTATTCCATGAATCAAAACATATTTCGTTGAAATTAAATACGATATACAAATCATAATGTTGTTTTCCTATGTTTTCCGTAATCCTAAAAACGACCGTAGGTATAATTGTTTTACCGATTGTATGAAATGTATAAAATCCGGCTCGAAGGACCAAAACGTATTCATTTTTAAACCCGCATAGAGTAACAAATTTAGAGAATCTTGAGGTAAACCTAAAAATCCTTTCTTTTTAATAAAAAAAAATGTATCAACATTTGTAATTTCAGAAACAAAATAAATTAAAAACAAAATAGTCATTGAAATATTTATTGATACCATTACATATCCTGCGGGAATGGCTTAAAAATAAAACATATGAAGTACAAATTAAAAATTTACAAATAACGTCTTAACGTCATTAGAGTTACATTTAAGCCGGCCATAAAGTACAGCACAATATCGTATATAAAACCTCACTGGTAAATGAGAAACATTGAACAGGTTACATATATTTAAATGTTAAGCTATACCCAGACTTTATTTTCTACCTCCAAATGTGTTCCATAATAGGAGTCAGTACTACTGATAACTATAAAACCAGAATTTGCACAATCTAACACAAATAGACAACTTTTATTTAAACAATGAAAGACATGTTTTTTGGAGTGGATTCAGATATGACGGCTGATGGAGATGTATGAAAGAGCAGCACATACTGTGCCGACCCTCCGTAAGGGGTAAGGGCAAGTGGATAATGATGTTGTTCTCTGGAAGTTTTTTTTTAAATCCACAGGTACTGTAAATTGCGGGATTATAAGTGATTTCAATTGAAAGAATTGGAGGTATTTAACAAATTTGGCTGTACCATATAAGATTACGGATATCGTGTTCTGCTTAACTTTAGTGCTTTAACCCTTTAAATATGGATACATTAAAATATACGGAATTAAGTCCTCACATAGTGTATTGCAGAACTAATCAGCAAACAATTAACATTTTTATAATATTGAGATGTAAAAAAATCCGAGAATTGAAAGACAGTTCAAATAATTAAAATAAGGAGCATCAACTTATACCTGACATTAAAAATCAAAACCTATAATATAATTATAATCTTAAACGAAAGTAATATCACAGAAATTTCAAATTCTAATAGAAGAGTTGAGACAAACACAAAAAAGGTTAGAACATAATTGCTTACTATATTGTTTGGACAATCTTGCCGAGTTGCGACGATATACCCAATACTAGTACGAACAATATGTTTACACGTTCTATTTAAACTGTTGATTTTAATGTTAGTGAATGCCTAAAACACAGTTCAATTAACTGTGATTCTAAACTGCAGTGACACTTGTTCCCCTCGCGTTGATCCATTCTCAGAAAAAACTCCTTCCCTTACGGTAACAGTCATCTGTGCAAACGACAGGATAAAAAAAAATGTCAATTATCCGTGTACCATTAACTAAAGTTTTTTCCTACAGACGCATATAAAAGCAACGTCTTATTAATTGTTCCGCGTAGTCGTCTGTCTGCACACAAAACGTCTGTTGATTTTAAATGAGTATACCACTAGATTTCCCGATAGTACACATTATATGACCTGTGCAAGAAATCTTCGCTTAGAATGTCCATAACTTATAGTAATAAATTATCCATAACACGAATTTCTTAATACAATATCAGTATGACGAACAAACTATACCACACATATGTATATTTCAACTTATATTATTCGTCTAGTGAGTACCGCCTTTAGTGTGAGATGGGGCCAACGCTCACTAAAGGAGCACCGAAGACGCATAATGGGGCACCGATTTCGCCAATTTTCGTATGATTTTTTATAGCAGTTAGAAAAGGTGCCTTAGACATCTCGACAAGGGCGACGGTAATACAAAAAACGGTAAAACAAGCCCTGTGTGTAAGCAAAATCTGTTTGAATTGGAGTTACGTTTTGTTACCGATGCAATGCAATGTAATGCAATTAAAATTTCTTACAAATTAAATTATTTACGCATCTATACAATGTTTACGACTAAATAATACAATTTGGCACGATAATGACACTGCGTTTTAAAAGGAATTGAAGCAATCAAAGAATTAAAGAAAGCAATACAATCAAAGTTATGAAATACATTACATTTCGGGTAGTTTTGAAGTTGTAAAGCAGCGAATGACATAAAAACAAAACTTAATGACCGTAAAATATGCATTTGTAACATTTGAATTTTAAAAATAAAACCATTTCTAATAAACATTTATCATCAAATTACAATCAATTTCTTACTACAAGAAAAAAGTACAGTCTTTAAAAAATAAAAATTATTGGAATAAACCATAGACTAAAAAAATTAAGCGACCTCAAAGTTCTTAATTTTTTTTTTCTCTCTTACGATATGTAATTCCACTCATATTTGTGCTAAAGCAAAGTAAATGAGTCACTGTTTTTAACTACTTGTTAAGAACAGAAAAAGACGCTTTCTCATTAACATTTGTATGTTAAAAAATATATAATAACGAAATGAAAAAAAAAATCTTCTAAGAAACATTCATTCTTCATTCATCATTCATTCATTCGAAATTCAAATTGCCGATATCAGTTGTATAAAACCGAATTAAACGTTTCTATAGTTGTTTATATGAATATCCGATTTTCCAGTATATTTTAAAAGAACTTATCCTCTTATTGTACAGATATATCAAATTCAGTCCGCCGAGTCGAGCTCAAAAGCTTTCTGTAAACCAAAAAGTATAATAAATTTCAGTTACTTGTAAATACACACATTTTATAACAGAAATTGATATTTTTTTTTATTAATACTTAAAGTCTCGTCAAGTCTTGCCTCAAATGGATTTGAATCGACCATTTTAATCAAGGGGTGGTCCATGGAATTTAAAAAACGAGATATCAGATTCGTTTACATAATCAATATAAGTTTAAATACGTAAGTCATATAACGCGTTACCTCACCTTATTTACTAATGTAGAGATACGTTTCGATCTCTTAGACATTGACGCGATGCTAGGTGTATAACCAAATACTTTACGGTATTCATCCATTTTTTCTTTGTCTTCGAATAAGTTAAAATCTTCATCTTGCATTTTGCTGTCATCAAATGGAACTTCGTCATTGTCATCATCTTTCCGCTCATCATCTAACACTGGGCTCACACTGTCCTCTGGTATCTCGATGTACTCAACTTCTATGTCATCATGATCGTAATCATATTCATCATCGATTCTTTTTTTCTTTCTACCTAATAAATTGTTATCCCTTTTACTTCTCTTCCTTCCTCTAAATGCCAAACTATTTTTATGTACTAATCCTTGTTTTGTTAACACCTAAATATACAAAATTAAGGTTTATTTTTCTAAGGGAACAATCGCAGAATTAATAATTTTATCATCAGCTGAAATACTACGTAGGGAGGTAAAAACATCATGCAAACACAGGTGTCAACTGAAATAAGGTATGATATAAAATGACTAGATAAAAATGTAGCATTGAAAAAAATTTAAAAAGATTAATAACTACATTTTTCTAAATGTTTTTTGGTACCATAAATGTATACTTACAAAATCCGAGTTTAAATAATTTAATGTCAATTCATCTTCCACATTTACATCCTTTACATTCTCTACAACTCTCCATTCCATTGTTATATTTCTTGGAACATATACTTTTCTCGTGAATACTCTGAAATTAAATATTTAAAATTGAAAGCAAGTAGTGGTAGAGCAAGCAAATTATTATACTAATTGCCTAATGTGTGGGGTAGATTATGTTGGTGATTATCACAGAAATAGGACGTGAAGTATTACGAACGCACTACGATTCGTCTGATAAGTGAGGTGCCAGAAGGTCCAATCAGGAAATGATGAGAAAGGCAAGTGGATTCCGTAGAAGACGGGACGTGTAGGATAGCGAAATATGCTCTCTATTACAGATAGAAACGGAATTCTTCAGTAGTACATGTTCATACTACGTTTTCTAAGTTAACTTGCAGAAATACTTACTGATTTATTTTATTAAATGCTATTTCTTCATCATAATAATCAGTACTCGCAAAACCTGGAAATTTGAAACTTATTTTGTTTTCCTCATTTTTTATTCCCGGTATCCAACCTAAGTTTTTTATATTTGTGCACGAAATCCATACATCTTTCCACGACTTGGTAAATGGCAAATTATCAGCATCTTCCTCATCCGAAATAATATAAACGTCCACCGCCGGCGGAGAAGATATTGCAAAAGAGACGGCAGAGTTTTTGTCGACGGCATAACTTGTAGAGGATTCGAGAGTATTTTCACCAACTAAACTAATTGGCGGGGAATCAAGAGTGTCTTTAACTGATGTGCTACTTGCAGGACGATCAAGAGGGTCTTCAAAGACTCCAGGGATTGTCTCGGAATCAAAAGAGTTTTCACCGACTGGACAGATTGCAGCAGAGTCTTCGTGGAACGAGTCATGTCCTACAGTAGATAACACAGTCCTGCTGTTATTTATTTCATCGGGTTTCAATATACTAAAATACTTAAACGCTAATCTTTCATTGATTTCTTCAGGTTTTAAAACGAACATGCCCTTTTCAGGCCTCTTGGTAGTTGGCAATTTATCACTGGGAGACATCATGCCAAGCAGTGATGCAAGATTATTTATTTTAATTTGAGAAGGTATCTTGGTTAAAGGTTCATTGATTGACGACTCTTTTGTTACCTTAGAACTTTCAAGTCTATTTTTATGAGTGTCTTTTTGCGCAACAATCATGTCATCTGTCAAAGAGGAATCTGAAGGTGACTCTCTTTGTATATGAATTTTGCTTCCCTTTTTATAACATCTGTACGATAATGGTTTCGTCAAAATCTTTAAAGGAAGTTTAAAACAATCCGCTTTATTTATTTTAACCGGCTTAACGCACTCCTTAATTACTTTTTTTTCAGAATTCGAACTCGCTAGTTCTTGAGTGTCCATAGAAGTTGACGTTGTCATATGTTTCTCTGAGTCTGAGTATTCATTGTTTTCAAATGTTATTACCTGGTCTTGGTCCTTATTAAATGATGGCATAAAAGAAAGAGGATTATTAATTACTTCAGCGTTATCAATTTTATTTACTGTTATCCACATACCTCTTGTTTTATTTTTACTCGGAATAATTTCAGGTTTTCTTAAAGCTTCTATCCCCAGTGGTTCATTTTTCTCATATGGTCCTATAAATACACAGTTATCATGCATGTTAGGTATCGCGTATAAACCAAATTGTGGACCACTACCTCCTTCGTTACATTTTTGCGCCGACAATCTAACAGTTTTGTTACATTTTCTTGATACAACGATAGCCCTTTCTATACTATCATACTTTATAAAAAAACCTTTTTTAAAAAATTGAATCTCCACAAAATCATTTTCTAACGTCATAACGAACCAATTTGATACTTGAGTATTTTCATGCTTATTTAAATTAGGATCAGCGGCTACGTGTGTTGTGATATTGTCCAAATTATTTTCGTCGTTTGAAGGGCTAACTAAATTTTCAGAATGATCAACCAAGTTTTCAGTATGTTCCACCAAGTTTTCAGTATGGTCTACCAAGTTTTCAGTATGGTCCACCAAGTTTTCAGAATGGTCCACCAAGTTTTCAGAATGGTCCACCAAGCTTTCAGAATGGTCCACCAAGTTTTCAGTATGGTCCACCAAGTTTTTAGAATGGTCCACCAAGTTTTCAGAATGTTCCACCAAGTTTTCAGTACGATCCACCAAATTTTCAGAATGGTCGACCACATCTTTAGAATTGTCATCAGAGTCTTCAAGGTCATTCGGAACAGATTCGTCAGGATTTACTTCATTAACTTTCGTAACAGAACCGACTAGTTCCCAGCAATGAGATAATCCACAGAGTATACAGAAGGTTTCATTTTCATCTTTAACGTCATTTAACAAATTACGAATCATCACTGGATAGTTATCAAGATGAGATCGTGGAATGAGGTTGACATTAACACATTTACTTAATAAATTGTGTTTTGTATCAACAGCCATAAAAATGCGAAAAGGTTTTTGTTTTGAAATTAGAAACAGGTTTTTTCTTTCACGATACCTACTTAAGATAAAATTCCATGGGTATAAAGCAACTTTTCCAGACCCTGGAGGACTTAACGATGTTTTCCAAATGCCTTTATCTAGTCTATCCTTGTATTTTTTATAACTTGTCTCAAGCCATTGTACCAATTTAGTTTTATTTGGTAATCGTTGCGTTTGCATTGTGGCAATGTCATTTCTCACGTCAACCTTTTTATTTCTCGTACACATGCTTTCCATCAATTTTTGTTGTTCTTCTAAGATATTAAACAACAACTCATCTAATTTAAAGGGTACATTAGCGACATCTACGAAATCCTTAACTCCATCATCCTCTGTTTTTTCACTAACTTTCGCGGCTTTTTTATTTATTTCTTCCGTGTTTTTATTAACTTTCCATGATTTTTTATATACTTCCTCCGCGTTTTTCTTAACTTCCGCTGATTTTCTAATAACTTTCTCCGTATTTTCATTGAGTTCCTCCATGATTTCATTAGCTTCCAAGTCGTTTCCATAACCTACCTCCATGATTTTATTCACTTTCGTGTCGTTTCCATGACCTCCCATCGTGATTTCATTAACTTTCGTATTATTTTCATTAACTCCATCCGTATTTTCCGTCGCATAAAATTTGTTTAAAATACTTGTCATTTTAGCATGAAGCCTTATATCATTTTTTTCCATTTCCGCAATTTTTCTATTTGTTGTTTTATAGTATTTAATGCCGTGATTTCTACCTCTATAAGGAAGTACTCTTGAACAAAGATAAGTCCATGGACCATCTGCATTGTGCAAAGTATTTGTATCAACGTTTTGAGTGATACTCAAACCGACAGATTTTTTTTCAGTAACGCCTGGCATAGGAAGTTTTTCTTTATCCGCTTCATTAGTTGTCTGTTTCTGTTCGTTTTTACTAACATCATATGTTAAACATTCTGTAAATTTACCTTTGCAAAAGCACTTATATAGGTTATGAACCATACACCAAGGTTCAATATTACCACAATTTAATTTAGTCACTACAACAGACAGTATTTTTTTATTTTTTATTTGAGATCGTAAACACAAGTTGTTATAAAAATCTTCGTATTTTTTTGTTGCTTTCCAATTTCGTCTATTGGACTTCAGTAAAATGCTTTGATTATCTTTTAAAATAACAGTTTGATGAAACTTTTGTTCTTCTTTTGATAAGGTGCCGTTTATTTTTTGATCTAGAAAGTATAGCCCAGGGTGGAGCTGAGCACAATCACCGTCTAAATAATCCGTGATTTTAAAGTTAGAAAAGTCGCATTTACATTTGAACATGCAATCTACGCGACCGCAATGATCTTTTAGATTATAATTACATTCTAACGAACCGCAAATGCATCCTAAGCTACAAAACATTTGTTGACATGGCTCAGTAGCATTTTTTTTATGACTTTCTGATAATTTTATTACCGTTACATCAAGTCTATCTAATTCTCCATATCTTCGTTTAGGTTTTTCTTTGGTTTGTATAGAAATCTCACTTTTACTAGTGGTAGGTATATCTCTGAGTTCATCGAATGGTGGGTAAATTAGACTTTGATTTAAACTTATTTCAACAGCGTCTACTATTCCGTCGAGTACACCTCTAACTTCTAATGTCAATCTTGATTCATCATCTAATGTGCAAGGAGAAAATTCTCGACTATTTAATTTGTCTTTTATTGTGTCTTGTAAAATATCATGATCCTGTCGCATTAAAAATTGGGTCTTATTATATTTGTAATTTAAATTAAACGTGATGAAATTTTCATTTTCTATATCAATAACTTGGTTTGTTACCTTTCCTAGCATCGAAACCGCAAACTCTGCCCATTTCGCAGATATGGTACCATCACTTTCACGTAAGTTTTGCAAAAATGTTTTTACTGTCGGTTCTAACGGTGTCCCGTACGTTGGCTGAATATGTAAGCCCGGTTTTGGTAAGTTTACTAATTTAACTTCCCCGACATTATGTTTTTGATAAGAACAATCTAAATGTTTCTTTTTACTTAATGGGCCTGGCTTAAACCGTACACTCAATGAGGCGCGCAATAAACTTCTCTTTTTATTTAAAAGTTTATTTCCTGTTGAAGTTGTTTTTATACAAACTTCTTTATTAATGTCTCTACATACATCATAATTAAATATGAATTTATTTCTTCCACCTTTGCTTCCATTGATCCGAATACATTTTCCGTCCCATAAAATGTATTGCGAGGAATGAACTTTTTCTTCTGGATTAAGGTTCATTAACATTTGCCACGATAGCCTAGAAATAGGAATACTTGATTTTAACAAGTTTGTAGCAATGCTTCTAGTGTCTTCATCTTTCGAAAATCCATGTTTTATTTTTCTTAGCAAGAGCTTCTGTTGTTTTTCTAATTCGTTAGGTAATGTTTGCAATATATCTTCCTCATACACAACACGAAGGTCTCTAACAGTTGAAACTTTAAGTTTACTTTTCTTCTTTGGTACATAAAATTTTCCACCTGTTGGAACGAAAGTGCATGTGATGTCTTCAACGTCCTCTGGTTTTTTTGAAAGAATGGGTTTGGCGACGTCTTTTTGGATTATCTCATACAGATTATTTTCTAGATTACAGGAGTTTCTCTTCACGCCTGTTACAAAGACTTTCTTACTGTCATGGTCCATGTCAAGCTGAAATTGAAAAAATAATTAAAACATAAATATCGGAAACTATACACTGTCGTTTGTTATATTTTATAAAAAGTTAACGTGATCAATTATCCAAAAACAAATTTAAATCTTATGTCACAGTGTAGCTACTGTATAGTAGCTAAGTACAATTAAGAAATATCTAAAAACAGTTGATCAAATAGGATGATTCAATTCGATGATCGATTTTTTTGTGACTGAATTGCTACTTTTTGCCTTGAAGAGGCATTTACAGATGCACCGTGCTTGAGGTGGCGGAGCGCAGATGGCGCTACGCCTGAAAACCTTGTTTTGGATGATCGATGTTAACATATTGGGAAGTATTCCTGTGGTTCATTCATGTAATTGAGCATTCCATTGTTAAAATGTTTGAATCAAGAACTTATTAGATACGATGCATACACCCGTTACAAACATCACAATGCATTTTCCCCAACTGTGGCACAAGATTAAGTATGAGCGCCGGGAAAGCAATTTAACGAAACGCGAAACAAACGAAACGATAAAAAAGGCGTGTAGTAGATACTATTTTGCGCTTGCAATACCTAAATGACATGTAATTATGCCTTTTACAAACAAAAACAACATCCTTAACTTGAAGGTTCGAAAAGAACTCCAGTATGTATGCAAAGTAATCTGGAAACAAAATCTGACATGTTTATTCGACCTTTTAACCATTAGAAGAAATACTTATAATAAAGGCCTCAGATCGGTTAGTTGAGAAATTACTAGCAGTAATATATTCCAAATCCGTTAGATATAATGGTTGTTTTCAATTTGAAATGCGGCGCATAATGACTATCAAAATCTTTAAAATTTTGTATTTACAAAACTTATTTACTAGAGATACAATCCTTGACTCAAAACCTATGTCACTTAACATCAGACAAGCTAAATTACCCTTTTAAAAGTACGATATTAACTTTTCATTCCTAAATATTATATCTTCATTTTTTATAATAAACGCATATGTATGTATGTATATCTATATTTCATTTACATAACACGCACAATGATTGCTTAACTCTCAACTGTCCCCTGTACAAAATTACATAAACTTTGTAATGATATAGATGACTATAGATTAACATCCATTTTTATAGCGCTGCAAGAACATTATTTCTATTGGTTCTGTAATCTGTAGGTCATTGATTTGAGAAAATAGTGGTTTTTATTTTAATCCATAAGTTATAAATATGAATCTATCGATTTTAACTTCTATAAGAATAAAAATCGAACATCGTAAAGATTCATTCCTGATTTTACACAACCCATCCCTACTAAATTG
>DVQG01000094.1:0-20694 GCA_018231605.1 Papilio ambrax
TTGGTATTTTTCTAGTCCATGACATTGACATTGTCATTCACGTATATCAGACATTAACCAATAAATAAAAATTCAAAGTAATGTCAATGTTCATAAATACAACTTTATTGTCCATAACATTTTGCAACAATGAAACAAGTACATAATTTGTACAACATTAAATTAAATTAACGAAACAGATTTATTATTTAGCCAGATTTATTTGCATTTTAGATAATTTAATTTATTAAATTAATGTGTCTTATTATAATGTTGTTTTATATAACTTAAATTTGCCTACAAACTTTTTTACTGCTTCTTTAGGATAAGGTTTAAGAGCTAAACATGTAGGAATATTTTCCGGCTGTTCAATCCACAATTTATGATCTATAGAATTTTCTTTTAACTTTTTTGATAATTTTCTTAATGATTCTTCATCAGGAACCTGAAAAATTAATAAGAAAAATTACATGTGAACTGTAAACTTCCTGTACCCATACAGCGTCATCTGTATGGAATTATAAGAACTTTATTTTATTGTTTACTTGTATTGTATTGTAAAACTTTTAATTGCAAATGTCAAAATCAAAAGCAGAAATGACAACAATGGTCTTTTAAATTGGATAACAACTACCATTACCAACCTATTTTTTTTTTAATTTTGATAGTAGCAAAAAAATGTTTGTGGCACCTGCACATTGCCATGTTATACAAAATAATATAATAAATGAGAAGAAACATGCACAATAAAATTATAGCAACTTAGGATGAACAAGTTCATAAATATTTTTATTAGTCTATCTTATAAAAAACAAGAAACACTACCTTGGTAATTTTTTATCTATATTCCATTGACCAAGTCGGCTAACAACTTTCATATAACTACCCATTAAAATAACATGAATGGTCCCGGCCAAGCAGTACAAGTCAGTTTGGTATGTCCATGGCTTGCCTTCTCTCATCTCCGTACATGTGAATCCTTCTGTTGCTATTAGCTAAAATATCAATGATTTATTAATTAGTAAAGACAAAAGTATTTTTCATAGAAGTTGTAAAATAGCAGAAACTTACCTCTCTGAATGTTGTGTCTTCAGGAAACAATGACATATCTATAGCACAACCAAAGTCTATCAACTGCAAGGATGGAGTTCTCCATTCTTGAGTCGGGCTGTAAATAATACAAAGTTACAAACATGTATTAAAGTAAGACAGGAAATAAGTATAACAAATTTTAGATCTTATAACAAAACTACTTACATTTTCATTAGCAAAAAATTATCAGGCTTGATATCCGCGTGAATTATTCTTGCTTTGTGTAGATAATGGACTATAGATAAAATCTCAGATGTCAGCAAAATAACAATGAATTCATTTATGCATTTTGAGGTAGCAATTCTTACTTTGTTCGCAACATCCAAAAGTGATCCGTATTTAGAATACTCTGATACAAATAAACTTGCATTTTCACCTAAAAAGGCAGTTGTGATATCCATGTACCCAGGAAGCTGAAAGAAAGACAAAAATTAGTAGAGACACATTAAAGGCGAAATAAACGTTAACTTTCGTAATACCTACCATGAATGGATCTTTTATCCTAGCTTTTATTTCTTGACAAATATAGAACTCCCACGGGCGACTTGGCTTTTGATATTTAACAGCTACAGACTTATTGTTATGCAAATCCAAAGATAAAAACACTGCACCATAATTCCCTTTGCCCAACTGCTTTTCAATAGAGAACTTGTTATTACCAACACTCATCACCGTGGCTAATTGTAATTTAGGTATAGATCTAACTTCGATGTATCCTTCTGCATGAGTTTTATTAGGAAACTTAACATATTCTAATAAGGAGGCAATAAGCTTCTTGTTAAAGGGATCTATTTGTGAAGGGAAATCTATATCGGCAGGTCTTGGAATATCACTAGTTTCCACTAAAGATATGGAGTGTGTGGATTTGTATGCAGCACATTCCATAGAATTTTCACTATCTACGTCCATACCATAGCCATCAGATTGTAAGTCAGATTGTCGCGAATATACTGAAGAGATTCGGCTCTCCTTGCTGACGGAGTCTCTGCTATCCTCAGATTGTAAATCTACCCTATTTTCAAAATCAAGTTGCCTTTTTGATATGTCTTTTTGTTTTTCGATGGTATGAGTAACTTTAGCAGATTGTATCGGAGTGGCCGACTGTGCAGTCATGCCATCTTTACTGTCTGAGTCAGACATGCCCGATGATGGAGGTATTTGAGCCTGTTCTGGACTTGAAACATACAAGTTCTTATGCATCTTTTGTGAAATACTGGGACTATTTGTAAATTTAGGTGTATTAGCATTATCCTTAGGTTCGTTGCGATTAGATATAAAGTTTAGGTACTGGTTTGAAAAACCTATTTCAGATGGGTTTTGATGTTTGACATTTGGTTGATCATGTCTAACAGTTCTTAAAGCTGATGAAGGACTTTTTCGTGAATTTTTAGATTGCGGACTAACATTGGTTACATTCTTCTCAGCTTCCATAGATTCTTGAGGTTGAGGTATACTGGTCACATCCTGTCTCATTTGTTCAGTAGAATGGGTCATAGTGTTATGTGTTGAAGGACTTCTGTAATTATTTTGTGTATTTTGTGGGCTTTGATAGATTTGAAATGTTTGATTGTTTGTCATTTGATTGCTAGCTATGGCATAGCCTGGGGAGTTTGTTTCCATTTGTTTTGGTGATTGTCTATATGTGTTTTGTACTGTATTAAAGTTTTGATTGCTAGGGTGGTTAGGACTGGCATACATGTTTGCATTATTGTACTGGTTATGCATCCCATGATAATTTTGTTGATTGTATTGGTTAGCTGGTTGGTTGTTTCTTTGGTAGTATTGTGGGTTTTGATACTGTGTTTGGTGTGGAGGGCTTTGAAAGACAGCCGGTTGTTGTGTCTGATTAGCATATATATGTTGTCTTTCTGTTTGATTATAATGGAACTCTTGTCTATTGTATGCATGCTGAGGGCTCATCATGGCATGTCCGGGGCTGTGGTAGCCCATCTGATTAGTGTAAGTGGGGCTGTGGAATCCAGGTTGCACGGGCGCGTTGATTTCATGCGGACTCTGCATGCCAGTATGCTGCGGGCTTTGGTAAGCATTAGGATTGGCATTCTGATAATTTTGCTGTTGTTGGGGCATCATTTGATTGTTTCCATATGAAGATTGATTGTAGTTGAACCCCTGTTGGTATTGGTGCATTGATCTTTGTGGTGTAAATCCGTTATAGTTAGGTACTCCCGGTTTCTGATACTGATGATCATGGGTATGATAAGACACAGTTTTATTATCTTGGGGTTCCCGTTTCTGTCCATACATGCGCGAAAAATGTCCGTTGGCGTTTCTCGGTTGCGACGACACTGAATTCCTTTTGTGAGCTGCGCTCTGTTGACTCGGGTCATTAGGATTATTATACATAGAATCATAGTTAGTTGTGTACCCTGTGAAATTGGTCCTTATTGACTGGCCTGATGAGCTTGAGCCAGATTTACTGAAAAGAAAATTGTATTACACATTTTGAAACATTTGCTCAATGGGGTTTACATTGATTTCTCTTCTACTAAATTTTAATTGTACCTATTATATTCTCTGGTGGCTTCCATAATGACGGAGAGTCCTGCACCCTGATTATCAACAGTTGCGTGCTGGTCCATGGCAACTCGTCTCGGGAAATCTTCTCTTTTGCCAATGGCCTGATCTGATTGTTCGATAACACTTTCGTCCAAGCTAAACTTGGGTACAGATGGATATTTACCCGATTGGTCTATACAACTTGTTGGTTTTTTAAACTGTGACATATTAGGTGTGCTCGCGTCTTTGATGTTAAAATTGAATACCTGAGTGCAGGACGGTTCTTCATAATATGCAGTTTTATTTACCTGTAAATTAGTATTACTTATTTATCCGAATGAAACTTATAATACTAGCTTTCGCCCGCGACTCAGTCTATGTGAAATTAAAAAAAAACAAAAGTGAGTAGCTTATGTGTTCTTCTAGACTATCCTCTACATCTGTATCAAATTTTATCGAAATTGGTTCAGGCGTTTAAGCTACAAACTCTAAAAATCCTCCATCCAACTAAACTTTCGCATTTATAATATTAGTATGAAATAATATAACCTTACTTACAAAAAACAGGTAATTAATTTAATTAATTATGCTTACCTGTTGTGGGGCATGAACAGCAGTTGGTGTAGGAAATTTATTAGCATTTTCTTTATCCTCTGGTAAAGTTCTTGTATCAGGAATTTCAAAATTCTTTTTATTGATTGCCATAGTCATAGATCTATCTTCATGTATGTCAAATTTCGGCACTTCAAATTGTTGCACTGGCTGCACCATAGAAGGCTCTAATTCATACAGAAATGATTATAAACAAAAGTCATAACATTTTTTAACTAAAAATAAACAAATACAACATACCATTGTCATTGAAAATGTTTCTCAACTCCCACCTCGCCTCCTTGGTATTAACTGTAACATCATCTAGCAAATTGCCCATTAGACTTCTATTGAATTCTTCCATTAAACTATTTTTCCCGAAACTAGCGGCATTTGCTGCAGCAACATTTGGTGTATTCAATTTTTCTGCTTGATTTTCTTTGTCTGATGACGAGGAAGATGTTTTTTGGTTATCTTCATTTCTTTTCGCTGCATGTTCACTTAATTCCTTTGAATCCAGATTGACTAAAACTTTGGGTTCCCCCGGCGAATGCATATTATTTACTTTAGTGATATTTTGTAGCGACGGTATTGATAATGGCATTAGTTGTCCTAAATGTTCCTGTTCAGTATCTAAGGCACAGTTTGCTAACGTTTCTAAAGCACTGCATTGTGCGAGAGCCTCATTCACATTGTAACTTTGTTGTGTTTCAACACTTTCTACATTTTCAGACTTAATTTTTCTTTCTAGATTGTACTTCCTAGATCTAATTTCTTCTAAACTGTATTCTATATCATTAACATAAACCTGCAAAATAATTAATTTTGTTAACGGCCGAAAACTGAAACGAATCTTTGACCCTACCTTGTAGATGTCAATATTTTAAGAGAATCATGAATTTAAGAGTAGCTTTATCATTTAAGATACTACTATACATTTAAATTTATTTTCAGTACTCAGCCGTAAGTGGCGTTAAACAAGTATACATCAGACATTATTTCTATACATATTTGGGATCATCAAGTTTTTTCTTCAAGTTGTTTTATTAATCTAATTGCTTCAGGACATTATAAAACATATAGCTTATTCAATTTTGACACAAAACATAAACTAATTTAGTAATCCTAAGATGTAATTTAATAGGCATATAAATATGACAAAATATTTAAAAAGCTACTTTAAGCTTCTATATAACATCTATTACTTGAAAATCATTGGAATTGAGACTTCACACTTTAATAATAAAAATATTAGTAGATTTTTGTTAATTTACTTATATTCCTTTAACCATTCCAATAAAGTTCTAGGCTTGTGCTAGGATATAGTTCACTACAATATTCGAATGGCGGGATTCGAATCCTCGACCGCGAGATCGGTATTATCCCAAACCATTAGGCTATTGACACTTTATTTTGCATAAAAAGTTGTAAAATTACCTGTGTCTTATTGTAACAAGGTATTTTAGTAGGGTCCACAGGGTCAGGTACACAGAGAGGCACATTAAATGTCAAGTCGTCCACACAATAAGGCAAGTGGTTCGCTGACAGTTTCAACACATCATCCTCATCTTCATAAGCTGTATAAAGTTTAAATTAAGTTATAATTAATATTACACTATTGCGAAATAATGCCATTAAAAACAGACAAGAGTTCCGACTTAAATACTCAAGTTAGCTTCTTTTATCTCACTCTTCCAATAAAAAATATTTAAAAACCCCTATGAACTTTACTTATCTTAAAATTTACTTTACAAGATAGTTAAAAAGTTTCTGGACATATTGATACCCACTGTATAGCCTGACTAAAGATAAACCCTAATCATATTACAGAAAAATGAAGAACTAATTTCTTTGTATACCTTAAAAACTGATGCTATAAAGAAGACAATTAAACATCTTTAAGGCAAGAATTTTTATTTTATCTGTTAGGCTATTTAATCAAACAAAGAGACTGAAAATGCTGCATTAAAGACATCATATCATATAAAAACATTTAAAAATTATTACTTACGAGTAAATGGAAGAGGATGATTAGGCACAACATGAGTATGTACCATTTTAGTTTTAGGGTTAGTCCAGACTCCAACTTCTTTCTCATTTTCAACATTACAACAAGTTTGAACTATAGAGGCTGGTCCCGGGTCTTCCGCGACGGGAACTGCATGTGATGTGGAAGGAGCATCCTAATAAAAACATTTAATTTGAAATAACTTCCCAATAATTAAACCAAAATCAACCTCATTTCTTCCCTTATTTCATTAACACCCTTACATTTATACAAGTGTTTACATGTAACTTATAAAACAAATCGCGAAAATATTTTACGATGTTGATATACTTTCGGTTTGTAAGTCCACTGACAGAACTAAAAATAACAAAGAAATAAAATCTTTTTCCTTAAAAAAGGTGTTAATTCTTCAATATTTACCTCATACACATTCACCATAACATTTGATCCTGGATGCCTTTTTTCAGAGTTACCAGTTTGTCTTACAACACCAGGTATAACACTTCTAACGCTATCTCCTATTCTGTGAACTGGAGCATTGGCAATATTACGTCTCTTGAATGATTTCAGTGACGTCAGCGCCATCCTTGTCTCAGCAAGAGCAGATGCTGCTTTCCTTTTAGTTGGGGAATCATCATGCAACATTCTTTGGGCGAAAAATAATTGGAAATTCCTGGAAATAAAACATTTAGTTACACACCTCTCATACTTTTTATCTTTTTCCTAATACTAGCTTTAAATAATTAAATAATAAAAATACAACCTATGTTACTCACTGATAATAAATTATCATCAATAAAAGCTAAAGCTTTAGTGGTGTGAGAATTTTTGAAATCATATCAGTAGTTTTTATTCCAATACATACAAAAATACAAGACTTTCCTCTTTACAATATTAGTACAGATGAAAATTGATAAAAATTAAAAACATCTCTTTTCATAATTATAGACTAAATATTTAGTCTACATCTTGATTTGGACAGATTTACATAAAAGGTAAATCATAATCTACTGCTCAAATTTTTTATAAAGACATATAATGCTAAGTCAGTGATTGAATTTTGCATAATCTCATAATTTATTCAATGATAAATTTTTAGGTCAAATTGAGTTCATGAAATCTTGTAGAGTAGAATAAACCTAGCTATTAAGTTTAGTTAGCTATTAAGTTTTTTTCAATAGTTACACTTTAGTTTTAGCTTGGCATATTCTTATGTACATATATCAGAAACAAAAACCAATTGTAAGAATTAAAAAGAGAATAGTTACATGTAAATTAAAAACAACTTATAAACCAAACGATAAATATCAAGTATCAAGGTTAACTTGGTAAATAGACTTACATTACATAACAGCATTGTAACCTACTTTAATTAGATTAATGAATAAAATCTGTTACACTTACATATGTGCTTGTTCAAGTTCATCCAATGGCTGTGCCTTAGCTTGTAGACCTAACATATACACCTGATTGGCTTTCTTAAAATCACCAGACTCTTCACAGTAGCAAGCCCATGCACGGTAAAACTCTGAGCATTCCACACCTATTCCTGTGTTGTACAACCTTTGGTATATCTCCAAAGGATTTGATAAACAGTCCACCTTAAAATGTTATTAATATGTTTAAATTATTAATATTCAACAAAATAATATACGAAATCCTTATTTTATGGGAATCAAATCTTTAGATGAAATTGCAAGAACTATTGTGAAACTTCAAATGATCAAATATAGTGCATTTAGTACATGCAATGTATAGGATTTTAGTCAGTTTTATTAAAAAAACATTAATAAAAATTGTGAATTTAAATTAAAATGTACATACTACAATAAACTTTAAAACAGACGTAATTTAATTGTAAGAAGGTACAAATGTAAGGAGTACAGTCCTTAAGACATACTGAACTATTTATTAAATCTATTGACTATTGCAATAAAATTGAATAATGCTGTAATATGTATTTCTGAATTGAACCATATCTTATCCATAAGAATGGAAAGCTTTTTATAACTTCTTGAAGATTACAAAACATTAAAAAAGAGATAATATAAGAGAAATAAAGAATTTTAAATGATTCTGTAAACATATTCGAAATTAAAAAAAAAACCTGCTCACATATTTAATCCACAGCTTTACAAGTCTCCTGTCTTGATAGTACCTTTCATCTTTTTCAAATAATTGCAAGCAGTCTTTTATTAGCTTATCTATATGACCCTCATGGCCATGCTTTGGAAAAGATTGTTCAACCCATTGGATATAATTAAACCATGGATCCAAAGGATCCGTGCCTTGGTACTGCCTGATAGCTGCTTCATGTTCTCTAAAAAAAAATGTACAAACAATACTCAAATCACCTTTATTGCCACCTTTAAACCATAAGGGATAATAAAATAAATAATTAAAGCAACATGAAGATTAGCAAATGATTTGGAGTTTATTTTAAATTACCTAGCTTAAGTATGTGTCCTTAATGTTTTTATGTATATTGAGATGTAAGCAAAGTGTATTAAGGTGGGATACAGATATATGATGGATTAATACTCACTCTTTTTGTAATTGAAGCTGCCTTTGAGCGTCAACATCCGACTGAGCTTGCAGTGCAGTCCCCAACTGTTGAGGGTTTCTACCACCTCTTAAAGGTTGTATATTCTCCTTACTGACGTCAATATCCATAATAGGAATCAGAATATAGCCAAATATCAGAACATCAGGAATAAACACTGAAAAACTGAACACAAATACGTGATTTCCGAAACAGCTTTAGATGCTAAACTGAATGTTTGTTAATCACTCAAACGCAGTCTGTGTTTACTAAAGCAGTAATATAGACACAATATAGCTAAAATATTTTGTAATCATTGGGATTCAGCTGTTAAATCCAAGAAATTGTCGTGACTGTTACCAACTGAAGCACCAAATCAGAATTCAACCTCCATCAAAATGACAAAATAGCTCGAAAAATGTACTCTATGGTAAGATTTGAATTTACAAAAAAGCATGGCCGTTAAATAAGTGCCCTACATACACAACACACAACGATCATAACATATTATTAATTTATTACTCCATTAAATTACGTGTTCATAAATAAATGAATCTACCCTATAAAATGCATGTTTTTCCTGTTAACTGTTATAGTTTCGTCTTTTTCTTGCAGAATTTTACATTTAACATATATTTTTTTTTAACATGCTGCAATAAATTTTACGAATATTTAATATTTAAAGGCCTTTACTTAAATTAAATTAAAAGTAAACTAAATCGGTTTACCTTTAAAGATTTACCTTTTAAATTGTTAAAATCTTGTAATTTGCACCCATAGACATTTCTTCTCCTTCTTTCTTTAAAAACTCACTTCCAACTTCCCTCAAGCTTTCAACTGTCAACACAAAAAGACTTGTCAATTGTCAATTTGTTATTGTCATCAATTGTCAATGTCGTTCGTTGAATAATAAATCAAATTCACGTTTTATCAAGAAATTATTATTTTATCTTTTATAACAATTACAATAACAGTAATTTACCATGTCGTTACGTTTAGAAGTTGAAAAGAAAAAGGCTTTAGAAGAAATGCGCAAATTAATGGCAGACCGTAAAAACAAAGATAAAAAGCCAATAAAAATAAACAACCCCCTTGCTAAATATAATAATACTGGACAGCTTATGTGTGTATTGTGTTCTTCTATAGTGCGGTCTGAAAATGTGTGGCAAGTTCATGTAAACAGTAAACAGCACAGAGAAAATGTTGAACAAGCAAAGAAGTTGAAAGAACTAACAAATAATTTCACAGACAAAAAAAATAAAAAGAGGCCAAATACATCATTAGGAGATCCACCACAGGAGAAGAAATTAAAGGGAATTCTAAAAAATGCCACTGGAAATCCAGTTATACAAACGGCTAAACCAAAAAACAATGCCCCTACAATAGTAACTTTTCATAATGAAGAAATTAAAAGAACTGTTTTAGACCCTAATATTAAAGAAAGTAAATCATTTGTCTTCACTTTGAATATTTAAGTTACATGTCATATAACTTAAACTTTCTTATATATTGATAACAAAGTAACAGATCCATTTCTCTGGATACCTAGTTTTGATAAATAGTAAAAAAATGTTTTTCATTTAAGGTACAAGTAAAGACGAAATGTCAAACTCAGCTACAACAAAAGAAGATTCAAAATCCCAGGAAGGCAGTGATCAACCAATCCCTGAAGGATTTTTTGATGACCCCATTTTAGATGCAAAGGTAAGAAATATCTTGCATACTTCATTCATTGTTATTAAATCTTATATGTAAATAAAAAAAAATAATGATTCATCCTTATCAACACTATAATTGCATAGCATTTATTATAAATTCAATACAAAAATTCCAATCAGTACATGTTAAAATTAATAAGGGACAGTCTTCACATTAGTCAGGAAATACAAAAACACTAGACATAGGGAATGTTATTGTTTTAAATATAGTGTTGGATATTAAGTTTTACATTAAAATTATGATAACAGCAAAAAGATTTGTAAAAATAAAACTAATTTGCTGATTGCAAAAGTATATTACAATTTTATATCAAACTTTTGCTTACAAAACTAAATAATAAACAACCAAATGCCAGTCAGCCAAATTACAATTTGAGACCTAACATTGGTTATTTATTTATGTAAAAAAAAAGAAATAAATGTCCACTCCCTTTTGATTTTAAAACAATAAAAATTGCTGTACATTTCTTGAACAGCATTTAAATAATCACCATTGCCTTATTTACAAACATTTAAAACCACAGTATGGAGTTATGTAAACAATATAAATGGGATATTTTTATTCTCCATAAAGTTCTTGAAATGCTTCATGTATAAATTCAATCATATCACCAGCTACCATACTGCGTCCATAGATACTAAAGGCCTTTTCATTGCATTTTCTCACTAAAATGGAAGCAGCATAGCATGACATTGAGGAAGTCATACATTTGTCAGCTGGTGACATATTTAATTTGTCTCCATTAGCGATCATCCAGTGTAAAAATGTTGCAATAGACCCCGAAAGTATATCTCCTTGGCCACCACATCTACGACCAGATCCACCCTCATTTGATTTCCATTGAGCAATGTTACTAGCACAAAAAATTTCATCCGTCTGACCTTTTTTAAATACTACAATATTTTCTCCGAGCTTATTTAGCTCAGAATACCCATTTACTTTCTCACATAATCTTTCAAATTCAATTTTATTTGGAGTTAATATCACTGATGATTTGAAATTTCTGATTAAATCTAAATTTTGAGTTATTAAAAATAAACCATCTGCATCTATCACAAGAGGTATGTTTTTTGTGTTTATTGTTCTAATTAACTCTGATACAACTTCAAATGTTTTATTATCTCTGCCTAGTCCCGGTCCAATGACAATAGCATGTAATCTGTCTAACCAAGGTGATATGTCATTGACTGCATTTGGGTGGTCCAAAAGTGGGTGAACTATTAACTCTGGACTGTAAGATTTTATGACAGTAGCTGCTGAGGACGTACAGAAGATGTGCACTAAGTCAGCACCAACCTATAATTCAAGTTGATCAAGGTTAATAATGGTTTCAAAAATGTAATTATTTATCTATGTAATATTCACATTTGAATTAAAAATTCATGCAGTTAATGTAATGATGTTCACCTTTAAAGCACTAATACCAGCAAAATATGGTGCGCCAGTATACTCTAAGGAGCCGCCAATAATGCCTATTCTGCCAGACTGACCTTTATGACTATTACCATCTAAAGGAGGAATGCACGATTTCACCTTTTGTATCATACTTGACTTTTCCATTGTGGATAACATACTACAGTTGTATTTAACAGAAATAAACAGTCGTTTTCTATTAGTCAATAGATTATTAACAAACATTTGTTCCTAACTTGATTAGGAAAATAAAGTAATTCGTTAAAACAACATGCGTAATTTGCTTTTCTTAGCTATGTTATTGTGTTAATTTAGTAATAACATTACTAGTTTTACCAAACAATTATTATCTTATTTTATTTTTGCCATTTTATGACTTATGTCAACCACAACACTCTTAAGTCATTTGAAACTGACAGTAGTTTTTTTTAATGGAACCTAATAACTTACATAGACTTTCTGCCAAAAAAATATGTGACAGTTGAGGTCATCGTTGTTAATTTATCAAAAGAACAATAATGTATCCACTTCACTAAGAATGTCTAATGTTATATATTACATCTGTTATTATTGTTATAGTAAAAGAGCTTTGTTATCTTACAGGTCAGAAAAATTGAGTATAAAGATCCTGTAGAGGAAGAGTGGGAGAAGTTTCAAAAGGAAATCAAAGAAGAAACTACAACTTCCGCCGAAATTATAGCCGGTGAACAAGAAGAAGCAACGGCGGAAAGACAAATCGATGAAATCGACGAACAAATCCGAAATTGGTCAAGGTAGCAACAATAATAACAGTTATATTCTAATTATAATTTTACAGATTCTGTGAAACATGTTCAAAGTATAACTAAAAGTTTGCACAAGCCTCTCATGGGCATTAAATCTAAATGGTAAAATTTTAAGACTTTTAATTTTGCAGAGTTCTTGATTTGGAACTAAAAAAAGAAGAAACGAAGAATAAGAAGCAAGATGTGGAATTGATGAGTGAAGATGAAAATGATTCAGAAAATGATGTAGACATTGATGAATTTTTGGACTGGCGAGCTAAAAAGTCATATAGCTGATGTATTGTAAAATGTGTGATCCCATAAGTTTCTGTAATATATAATCGTTAAGAAACCTTGTTTTATTACTTTTTTTATGTCATTTTATGAAGAAACATGATTTTATAATTAGTTCACATACGGGAGTAAAGGGTTAGCTTTTTCCGGTATTTTAGTAGCCTAGATGATTTTTCTAACAATCCGAAAATATTAAATCGGTATGAACTCGAGATACTTGATTATTGACATAGATAGAAATGAGAATATGATATTAAAATATGGATATCGTGCAAGGAAGTATACCTCCTGTCGATTCCTCTGGATTATATAGAGTCGTTACCTGATACATGTGCTATTATATCTTATAGAATTAGCCAGTAAGTTTTTTTTCTTATTCATAGTCAAAGAGATATAAAAATATATTTCATGTAAAAATACATTTCATATAAAAATATATTTCTCTTCATGGTATAATTTATAATTAATAATCTATTCGGACAAAGTCACAAAAAACAAAAGTCACTGCGATTTTATCTGTGGCATTTGTTTTGACATTTATTTAAATCCGTTTTTGTTTTCTTTTCAGCAAACTTTAAGTTCAGTTTTGTGCAAATTGTGCTTGATTATGCCGAACGAAGACCGTGAGCTATTTCATAATTTCGTCACAAAACTTCAAACAGAAAATGACATAAAACCGATTTTAAATGATATTAAAAACATGTTTAGTTTTAAACCACCTTCTAATGCTAAGAACACCCTGACGTGCCTTGGTGTGTCGAATATAATTCGGTGCCTGGATGTTCAAGATAAGTACGTCATCTAGGATTTGTGTAAAACTTTGATAATCCAGAATAACAACCAACATTTCAAATATTTACAGGGCTAACGTAGATTTGACTTGCGAAGTCCTAAAAATATGTTTCGACAAATTTGGTGCAGGAGATGTAATAAAACATTTCACTGGCCATATTATGTACTTACTTCGCCACGATAAAGACTGCGTCAGGAGACTAGCTGTTGATGAGGTAATGAAAAGGTTTTTTTTATATTGAAATGAAGATGTATGAAATAACATTTCAATATACTTTCAGGTGTTCAAGTCAGTAAAAACTGATCAATCATCATTTCCAGTTGCTCAACACATAGATGTGTTTGTAGCTGTGGCGCAACTGATTTGTGATAAAGATGTAGGTGTTGCCACCAAAGCAGTAACCATTACATCTGATTTGCCACCTGAAGTATACCCTAAAATATTAGAAGAAATGAAAATTGCTTTGGATGAAAACAGTAGCTGTAAATGTCATGCTTATGAGGTATATTTCATGTTTGTTTTTTATTTTTTTATGTTTTTTGATTGACACATCAATTTTACATATTTTACACACATAGACATTAGAACTCTTTTTCGTTCACTTTCATATTTAGCTCTAATTTTTGTAAGGTATTGTTGAATACACTATGTAAGGGTTTATTGAAGCATTTTTTATTTTCAGGTTGTCTGCAATATAGCCACGAAATCACCAGAGTTATTTACCTTGTGTGTTGAACATGGATATATTGACCACATGATTTCAGAACTCAGCACAGATGATATTTTATATCAGCTCAATATTCTTGAATTGTTGTCTAGGTTTGCTGTCAAACCTTATGGTATTCATTATTTAGTAAAAGAAGGTGGTCTGGATAAAACTGCCGCATTAATTGGTGATGTTCAAAGGAACCCTCTCAGTGGGCTTATGTTACCAGGTAATTTATAATTAACTTATTCAACAAATATCTTTTGCCTGCTACTTAAGCCTTGTGGAATAGAAGAAACTTAATAAATAGCATATTTCTTCCAGACCATATACTATATCTGTGACAAATATCATTTTGATAAATATATATTACACAATTTAGTTTATTGAAAAATTAATACAAAATTGCCTTTCTAATGGCGAAAGAATTTTTAAATTTGTAGTTTACAGTAGTTTTTGTGTGAATCAAATACATACAGAAATCCAAAAACATAAACCCTTCTTCTTTATAATATTAGTATGGATTTACTAAAGTATTGTTTAACTATAATAATAACTTTTTACAGGCTATTTGAAGTTCTTTGGAAGTATTGCACATCATTATCCAAAAGAAATATTTGCCAAGTATCCAGTATTTTTGAATAGTTTATTTGAAGCAATTGAGTCCAGTGACCAGTCAGTGGTATTGCCAGTGGCATTGGATACATTAGGTTTCATTGGCACTACCATTGAAGGAAAATTATGCCTGGCTGCAGTTGGTAAGTAATTTTTAAAATTAATCAAACACAAAAAAAATCATAGAAAATAACTTTAACTGGATCTTTTTTATAATAAACTAAATTTACAGTTTGTAAAACTATTATAGTTAAAAGATTATTTTTGCATTAAATTATGATTTTAAAACAAATCAGTGGACAACATGGACATCAACCAAACATTGGGCAATTATTTCCCACTGTACATCACAGTAAATTTTCCTTTTTATTGATAAGTCATAATCAACATTGACCTCAGGAATAAACCTCTTTTTTATAAAAAATAAGTGTGTTTCAATCTTCAGAACCCACTTAACACATCTCAAAACTGATCAGAAAATTGTCCCTAAAAATATGTTTGATTAAGCGGTTACTTATACAGATATTGTTACAGGAGGTCAGTTTATTCAAGCAGTAGATAAAGTTGGAGATTTGATAAAAAATAATGTTACTGAAATAAAAATTAGAGCATTGAATTGTTTAGCCAGTTTAATTAATGTGGAAAGGGATAGGGCAAAATGTAATCCTATTGATCATAGAGTAACATTAATGACGAGAGAATGGTTTAGAAGTCTTAACAAACCTAATGGATCGATGGAGTTTCTTTTTGAGATGGTCAAAAATCCTTTTCCTGATATCAAATTAGCTGCATTTATTCTGCTTGATGCGGTCTGTCAACATATGTGGGGTGAACAGGAAGTTGCAAGAGTTGCAGGTAGTTATGAAATTTTAAATTTCACTAATAGCTTAAGATGATGATATTAAAGAAAAATGCATAAACATTTCATATTTTAAAATTTATTAAAAAAATGTTAACCAGCTTTAGGAACTTTGCAGGGCATTTTAAAATTGTGTATGTTTGCTTAGTTTACATTACATATGTGAGGTTCGAAATTTATTACATTCTTATCACTGATACACTCCAAATTTAACATTCATTTGTATACACAAATTATTTATTATTTTTAGGTTTTGTAGAGTACCTTCTAGATAGGTCTGTAAGTGATATAAAGGAGGCGAAAGAAGCGAGATACGACATAATTAAAAGATTGGCACGATCATCTGCATTTGAATCCAATATCCTTACAAGATTACAAAAATATGTAGAGGATGGTCCATTTTATATGGAAACTAATTTACAAGTCGCAATGGAGGAAGGGGACTGATTTCTATATTGTACTTTTGTTTAACATGGCTTATATTTTAATTGAAATAAATTACAGAATGTAATAATGATTAAATTATTTTAAAACATTGGAAGTTAAATAATTTGTTAATTCTTTCTTTTCCTTTTTGGACCTTTTGCGTCTGATGGTGATTTACGTTTAGTCGCTTTAGTCTTTTTGCCACCATACTTAGCTGCAATGTTGTCAATCAAGGAATCCATTTCTAATGATCTTGATTGTTGTCGTTGTTTGATCAATTCTTCCAAACTGTTTTTACCTAAATAAAGTGTAAAGTGATTATTAAATAACCAAAATGATAACACATCAAAGTATTATCTACTATTAAGTAAAACTGGTAAACAAAAATTATAATTTAGTAAACATTTAATATAAAATTCCACAATAATTGTTGGCTATAATTAGTTTTGTCTACACTTGATATTCAAGAAAAAGGTTACTTATTTTTACATGAAAATTCTGATCATCTATGGATTAATAGTTGTGCTTAGGGTCTAAGTGATTGCTAAATGTAGGAGTAAGAGCCATTAATGATTGAAATATATAAAAATTTATACCTGAACCCAAACCTAATTCAGATTTCAATTCCTCTGCTTCTTTTTCTTCCTTCTTTATTTTCGCAGTTCTCTTCTGACGCTTTTTGGTTGACTCATGTGTGAATTTTTTGTATGATGGAATTTCTTCCTTTTCAATCATTTCCTAAAAAGACAGGTTAAGTGCATTTTCTTATACCATTACAAACACTCTAGTTTAAAACTTAATTATTTTACATATACACTACAATTAAATGATGAGGTGTTCAAAGGAGAATTCGTAATCTTTATTAACTCTCTATCTTAAATTTTACCCCATCTTATACAACAAAAAAATTGATATCTATAATGAACCATAATGATTCTAAACCATGAAGTTAGTGTGTTGTCTATAACAGCAATCTTTTAATTTACTTACTGTAAGAATTTCTCTGATCCTAGATTCATGTTCTAATCGATCAAACTGATACTGATCAAGAATATAGTCCATATCACCTTTTCCATCTACATATAAACTTTTTAAGTCATCTTTTTCTTCTTCAGAACCTGCACAGATATTATAATTAAAATACACACTGTATGTTAAGTAAATTAGTTGCTTATTAAATAATATTTATCAAGTTACAGAATGTGCTAAAAACCTATGCGTATGATGCTTTTTTTGGCTGAACAAGGTAGAGATCCTTCTACTGTTAAGCATTTAAATAAAAATGATATAAGACATTGGAACAGAACATAATTTATAGTATAAGTATTCATTTCCAATCTGAAAAAAAAATCAATTAAAAGTGGCATGTACCTTTGAGTAAGCTATCGCACAACTGTTGTGTGATTGTTTTGCAGCCAATTCAACTGTTTGGTTGCACAATTAAAAATCAAGTAGTGTGCACACTTCCATATAAGATCATAGGACCAAAATGCGACATCAGTTGTGGGATAGTTTATTCAAAGGTGTGTACTACTACTTTTTTCTCTAAATGTATCTAAATTAAAAATAAACATATGAGAGTTGCTTAACAGTTAATGTTTATGCTGTATTTATACACCATCAGCCAAGCCGAGCAGTGAAGGTCATCAGTTTTCCTTAATAAATATATAAAAATACATTACCAATATATTTCTTTTCATAAGCTACAATGTCTTCTTCAGTTACTGTTTTGAACAATCCTCTCCAATAAACTGACCAATCTCGTTCAAAACTTAAATCATCTTCATCAACACACTTTGTTTCGTCATAGATAGTTCTCTTTTCTTTGTTACTGAGTATAGCATGTACTGCACCCAACACTTTAAACTTCTCAGTAGCTTCCAGTTTCTCATCTTCACTGACTCTGTCAGGATGTATTTTTAGAGATAACTTATGATATGCTTTTTTGACTGAAACATTATATAAAAATAAATTCAAACACTCAAGGTTTCATGAATTCAACTTCAATGTAAGCAGATATTGTGGAAGATTACCTATTCTATGTTTAATAGGAGCACTTAGTTTAAGTCTTAACTTTTAACTAAATAAATATGTGAATAATAGTTTGTTTATCTAATTTGAATTTTTTTTGTTGTCTTATAAATCAAATTGTTAGAAATTAGTTGCTTGGAGTCTTATAAATAACGTTACTTCTGGTGGAAATAAATTGAAGCAGTCTTAATCAAAAATCTAAAACAAACAGTACATACCTTCTTTTTCTGTAGCCTTCTCCGGTATTTGAAAAACTTCGTATAGGTTAGACGTATTAAAATACTGTTCACATAATTGTAAAAGGCCCATTGTAAAATTTGGTACTCAAATTACGCTAAACTAAAATACAGATTTTTATCAGATAGTTAAATAAGAACTATCGCCAAAGAAATCATAAATAAAATATCTTATACGTTACGACGTCAAAATCAAACGTATGTTTTTGACTTTTAAATTGACAATGACGTGTGATTATTCCCGCCAAAACCATAGACTTAACAAGTCAATACAATTCCTTTTTATTCTGTTTATGGTCGAAACAAAATTGGTTTTTTTTGTGCTTGTTTCTGGTTTTAATCTTTGGGCACAGGGCGGAAGCTTATAGTCCTTTTCCAGTTAGTTAGTTAGTTTGGTGCCAAGGCACTTGATAAATTCTGCCAATTTTCGCGTGACATGAGGTAAAGATGCCAATGACACATGTGCTGTTGCTGTTATTTATTTTAAATTGAAATGACTTTAGGAACACGTACCGATCCAAAAATACCACAATTTAATTTTAAAAAAAGACAAGAGGAGAAAATTAGAACTTATTATTCGTTTTTATATTTCATATGGTTGGCGCGCGCTAAGCAGGTCTTGTTTTTTTAAAGTCAAATGTCCTAAACAATTAGTTCTAAGTTTACTTTTTGTTGTACGCAATTTTAGTTATCAGTACACGTAACATAAAAAGCTGAGGAAAGAAAAAATATCTCATCCTAAAAAATAGTCCGCACTAATTATTTTGGTGACTAATGGAGCTTATGAAGTTTTAACAAATTGCAGTCTAAAATCAGTTAATTTTTAAAAATAACGCTATTATAGTTGAAAGCGCAGAGAACAGAAAAAATTAGCAGAATTAAAAGATACTATAGCAGCTTGACCAATTACTCGAGGTAAACTTAAAGTAAAAATATAAACTTTTTAGTGCGGCATGTATGTTTTTTTTCATAAATTGACGTGAGCTTTCATATTTGTTTGTATCATTAAAACAAATTTTACAATTTTGAAATACTTTACTTTAAAATGGATAGTAATAATCTTGCAAGTGGCGATACTTATGAATCTAGCATACTCGCATCACCAAGAACTTCGGGAGAAGGAACTCACATATCTGCAATAGAGGAGATGAATAACAAACAGATGAGTCGTAAGGAAATAAGTCCAAAGGACATAGATGATAATGAAACTAATTTGAAAGAACGAATAGCACAGTGTAGAAGTTTAATCGAATCTTTAAAACAAGAACTTAGTGAAGAAAAGTCTAAACTAGAAAACGAAAGTAAAACCGCGCAACCTGATATAACTAGGATCAACCCTAGTACGTCAGATGATGATAAACTAAATACAAATAGATATCGAGAGAAGACCAACTCAAGGAAAGGTGCAGTTCTTGAACTTAATTCATATGCTGCTATGGATAGCAGATTAAATTGCGACGAAAACTTGATTGAATATGAAAAGCAACTTCAGCGATACCAAAACACATTAAATATGGCTCAGATTGAAAAGAAAAACGCTATACGAAAACAAATGCTATCAAAAGCTTTTAATCTAAAACTTCTTGAAGTTGAGAACCAATGCAATATAGAGTTACTTCGAGTAAAACAAAGTCTTCAGTGTTTGAAACCTTTACAGATGATAGCGAATAAATGGAAAACTAATACTGACGAGGCGTACGATTTGAACAATTACGAGCTGATTCCAAGATATCCAGAAATTAATTCCGACGCATTTACCGACTTTAATAAAACAGTTGCCGATTTAGATATAAAAATTACCG
Source organism: Papilio ambrax (assembly GCA_018231605.1). Classification (NCBI taxonomy): domain Eukaryota; kingdom Metazoa; phylum Arthropoda; class Insecta; order Lepidoptera; family Papilionidae; genus Papilio; species Papilio ambrax. The sequence continues at coordinate 20,388 of DVQG01000094.1, forward strand.
ATGACAAGTTCGAAAATAAATTAGAACGTACCGATTAGCCGATGGTTACTTAATTCCATTTGAATAATTTTAGACATGTTTTGTATCTAATGAAATTAAACAACCTTTGTTAAATGTTGCGTGTAATTTTAAATCCCTTATTTTCGGCAGATATTGGTTATTAGTAGTCCTCTTTATTTATTAAATGTTGAGATTATATAAATAACAGTAAAAATGTTATTAAAATAATATGTTGAAAGTATCTGTTACGTTAGATACTAATAATAATATTATTTTAATAACATTTTTACTGTTATTTATATAATCT
>DVQG01000095.1:0-20616 GCA_018231605.1 Papilio ambrax
TGTAAATGTTACAAACATTCATGTGAATAGGGAAAGGAGTTTTAAATGTCTTTCATTTATATTTTACGACGCAATGGATAATGTGTGAAAGTGAAATATTTTTGAATAAATCTTCAAATGTACGTATGCATGTTGATATTTTTAAACTCTGTTATTTTAATCCGCTTTTCAGTTCCGGGAAGTTTAATGAACGTGTCTTTTTTAAGCTTTTAAAGTTTCGACCTATTTGGCAACTCGGTGCGTTTGGTTGCCAAACTTAAAATTACCTTGTCGATGATGTGACAGCTTGTCGGTAAAACAGTATTCCTGTATTTACTTGTCCGATTTTCACCTGGTATCTATCCTATAGGATATATTTAGGTCTTACTACTCGTTACACACACCACATGCGATGAACGAGTAAAAGTTGGTTATAATGTTCCTTAAAGAAAACAAATTTTATTTGAGTTTTATGTTAAACATGTTTTACGACTATATTTTAAGAGTAAAGTAGGTTGATTTTCATTTGATGTTTTCATTGTCGATTTATTTGGATGCCCGCATCAGTCGAGTCATGCGATTTTCGTTTTTAAATCGAAGGTCGAAATCATTTTTATCGCTTTTTTATTCGATAACGCGTTTATTTTTTTTCTCTTCTTGTTTCAATACAACTGGCGTAGTGACTTGTTTGTTTCTGTAGATTTTGGCTGCGATAGCCAAGGGTATATTTACTTAGGTCATTGTATCTTGTGTTTAAAAAAAAACTTGTCTTGTTAATTGTGGAATTAAATGAGAAATAAAAAAAAATTAAGTATGGGCTAACCACTGATCAAAAAGTAACAGACACTCATTAACAATTAAAATACAAACAAATAAAGTTAGAAACTATCTGTGATATATTTATAATTAATTCCATCGTAGTAGACGATATCATTATAACTGTTTGCGAAGGGTTTGTTGTTTGTTGTCTCAACTCGGGCTGAGAACGTGGGGACATATAAATGTTATGTTTACATTACAATTATTTAAAGTTCAGGTGATATATGAGCTTGTCCATTGCACAGATTCGCTAGAGCGTGCCAAAGTTATAATTGCGCCTAGATATAATTTATGGGTGCAGGGCTTGCGACGCGGTGCAGCCCTACGTCTCGTGAATTAATATTGAGCTGCATTTACAAGCACCTGCTGAAATCTTTATGAACTATGAAATAGTTATGGTAACATGTCATGTAATTTTCCTATTAAATTCCCTTTTCATTATATCTGTATTACCTATGAATATTGGGAGCTAAGAGACAAATAATAAATAAGTCAGTAAGAAAATATACTCTATCTATGTGTAGAATACCCTATTTACCTGACCTGTATCAGTGGCATATTTAAGAAAATAGGTTTATATAATAATGGTTCGCTAAATCAATCGCAAATTGTAACTAACTTTAAAAACATAACAATTTGTAGAAGTTCTTAGGGAAGCATTGAGCAAAGGCTTATGATAATAATAATTCAATGTTTGTTTAAGAGTTGCTCAAATCATCTACACTCTCGTCTTTAACGTGTGTCAAATTTATCATATTGTATTTATTTTTCGAATTGTACACGAATAACGTATGATATCTTTGTGTTAGAGTGATGTGTATCTTTTTCCAGGTGTGCTTATTTATGAAATGTTAGTCGGCTACCCGCCTTTTTACGATGACAACCCGTTTGGCATATATGAGAAAATCCTTAACGGTCGAGTTGATTGGCCGCGCCACCTCGACCCCATTGCCAAGGACCTTATCAAGAAGCTCTTAGTGCAAGACAGAACAAAAAGGCTCGGCAACATGAAGGTTGGTTTCATACACATAATTCACTGTAGAAATATTTAATTCTAGATCTCAAACAACCAATCTTCTCAGCTAAACAAACACATTGACCTGTTCCACTTCCGATCCATCCATCGGCCGGGCGTTTTGTTTTAATCACTGTCTTAATTTCTTGTATTTCAAACATTATTTGCGTCTTGTTTACATTTATCTTCATTATTCTACAAAATAGTAATGCAATCGTTACATTTGATATATCGCATAAATTTCTTAGCTCTTTTTTCCATAATATCACCCTAGTTATGGCCAGTATAATATTATTTGTAAGAACTTTCATCGTTTCCTTTAATAACGAAGACAAAGCACTGAAATCTTTTTTTATTCATAATTTTGAATGTTTACTTTAATTTGGTCTAAAATAATATTTGTTGAAAGAACGTTAGCGTCTTTTCCCCAAAGTCTTTGGCTGTTGTCCAGAAATTCCATAATTAGCATCTGATGTTGTGCTCGACTACTTCCATGTTGAAGAGTGGTTCGTTTTCATTTCTAATGTTGTTAGTCCAACAGCTTGGTTAACAACTGGGCTGATTGCGGCACGCGATTACTTTAGTAGCGTGTTGTCGGAATGTTGGTAGTAATGAAATTAGAACAAAGAGTATAAATACCAGTTTATTGAAGCGACTAATTTTTAAAGAGAACAAAAAACTTCAATCAGTATAATTTAGCCGTCCATTGTTACTGTATTTCATGTGGTCAAGAAAGGTAACTTGAGAACTCATTTCATTACCATGACATTGTATTATACTTTATTACATTGACAATGTAACACACTGAGAGCTAAATTATGTATTTAAATAGGGCGAATGAGGACCGATCAAAAATATGCGATGACATTTGAGGTTGAATAAGATACCCGGATTGCAATTTACACCGCAGTTTGAGTCTAACGCCATTTTCATTCGCCTCTTTTCATACCAAAGTTTCAAGTGCAGAAGAAATGCCATATTAACCGTTAAGTTGTAAAAGTTTCTCTAGTCGAGAATTTTGTGTCACAAGTTTCACGTGCGAGAGTGCGACATATGTACAGTACGCGACATTTCTGGGTAATACAGCACGGAGAGATTTCCACAGGGGAATGTTTGTCGTTAACGAGCACCGTTTCTAGCTATTGGGTTTTCACCGAGCTTTTTGCTGGTAAAGCGACGGCGTGCACATGTTTAGAAAGCAATCGGTCTAGTGGCCGGCGGTCACATCAAATCCATCCACGGTAGTGACTGATTGATTACAAACCCCACGGAAATTCTCCTTACATTAGAAGAGCTTAGTTATGTTACTTTAATTTTTTTAAAGGCCTAACTTTCACGAATCAATCTTATCCAAACAGTACAATTTTAAGTTTGACTAACGATTAAAACGAACTCTTCTTTGAGTGTCGTATTTTTTGGGTCGAAAGAAACCCTACAGATTGCCCAATGCAAGTCGTCTCAGAAATCGGGGTCTACAGAGATAACTCTCACATGCTAGCCGATTTATGTCCGCTTAATCATTTCGAAATGCGTCTCCGCTTTGTACAATAATAATTTGCTTCTTTGATGTTTATTTTGGTAACGACACACATAAAATGGTTAGTTTAATGTTTGTTTTACTTATGAAATAATAATTCGTTTTATAGTTACATCAGATTTAACGTTTAATTTATGTTAATTGTACACGGGAAAATTTCGATCTAATTAACATTTTATTTTATTGCCTTCCAAAAGTAACCTATATCTGTAAGCTGCAACTAACGCTAGTTTATCGTATCTATTATATCGCATATTTTATGGACTAAGTACTGACGGTACACAAACCCGCAATATTGTAGACGTTGGTAATATCATGAAACAACAAAACCTGTTTCGTAACTGTATTGTACAACTGGTCAAACAGCTTACCGTCAGACTATCTAGTGCGGTAACTATTGTTGAACAGGTGCTAATGTCCTGTATTGTCCCAAAGCTATGGTGTACCTATTTGAATGTTGGATCGCATATTAATTGTACCATTATTTCAGGGGATAGTTTCCAATTGTTTTATCTTTTAAAAGCAGTTATATTTAGTCGACTACGTTAAATTATATTTTAGAAGCGGGCAATAGTTACATCAGCGTGAGTGTAACAATAATTCAGTCCAAACGATCGCAGCCCTCGCGCCATTAAACGGTGCCGGTAAAACGAAGTAACTACCAATCAATCAAGCCAAAGGAATTGCGTAAAATGTGAGCTTGCGCAACCGACGGATTCGGAAATGTAGCGCTCAACTTTAAACATTACAATTTACGACGCCCAGCCGCTAACGAACGTCGCAAATGCCAATAATAACAGACTGCACTCCACCTAAACATTATTAACTACGCCTTTATGCTAATAAATAAATTCAATATACATTGGCAGTTATAATAGAAACCTAAATTCAAAATTTACGTTTTAGTTCATGTCATGTCAAACATTGGTATACAGTAAACTTAACATTGCATAAAATGAAATATGAAAAATGTAATAGAAAACAGATGTCAACTATCGTTTAAGTATGTAAATCAGCCGTACATTAGTTTTCACCAGAGCTTATTTGCTGCGTAACTAACAAGTTGGCATGTCAGTTGAGATATGAGCGACTAATGGTTGCCCATTCACTTCTGGCATTATGATAAAATATTGCTTATATGATATGGCTACTTTGATTCATTGAACAAATTAACGAATAAGTATATGATCTATTGTAACGATTTCGGAATAACAAATCAATCTCTCAGTCGCAGTCTTTTGAATTATTATAGTATATTCTTAGTAAAATGTGAATAAAACCCAAGTTGATGTTAATGTTTATTCTTTTTAACTTACTGCTGCTTTCCGAATAGTCAAATAGTTATTGACGTAAATAATAAATAGGTTAATAAATATTACTTTAATACGTTCAAGCCCACATATGTTTCAGTAGGTTTACCATTATGTAATAGGAATAAAAATAATCCATAACATTTATATTAATCAGACATGTGTTGTACGAAATGCAGAAACTTTAGTTTTATTAAAAAAGTGTAACAGCTGAAATGTTTGCGATCGTTAGACAATATCAAATAAACAGTTCTCTTTGTTTTGGTTACAGTGCGGATCTGAAGATGTTAAAAGGCACAGGTGGTTCAAGCATTTGGACTGGGCGGACGTGTTCATGAAGAAATTACAGGTAACTTGAAAAACGATTGCTTACTAACTTATTGTATTTATATTTAGTACTATACTATTCTGTATTTTATTAAACTTGCGCATGACATAAGTGTGAGTCGCATCGCACTTTAGACTCATATTGTATTAACTGTAAACATTGTGTTTTGCCTTTGTTTTCAGCCGCCAATAATGCCGACGGTGTCGTACGAAGGAGACACATCAAATTTCGATGAGTACCCCGAGACAGATTGGAAAGCGGCGCGTGCGCTCGACCCGGACGAACTCAAACTCTTCTCTAACTTTTGATGCACTTACACAATAATTTAGATTTCGAATACTTTATAAATCTGTACTTTGTTGCAAACATTTACAGCCATTTGCCATTAGAGATAGAAATGGAAATTGGATATGTTCAAAGATGTTTTAACTACTTTTCCTTTTTTTTCAAAAGTAGTTATTTCGTAAATTAATATATTAATTGTTTAGTAACTACTAACGTGTCTACGGTTTATACATTATTGTATGTGTAGAACAAGTATGTTCCCTTTTGCATTAGATGTATTGTGTAGAAAAGAAAGAATTTACTATTTTTTTAAATTTTTGTAACATATAGTTTGTTGTTAATTTGTCCATACACGGTTTACAATTTCAACATATACGTATTGTACGAACTATTAAATTGCATTTAAACCTTTGAGAACACCAATAATAATCGAGATTTTAATCAATTTTCTGTAACAACAAACTACAAATTACAAAGTGTGGTCCCCGTGAATGAAGATATAATCTTTGAGTTTGTTATCTTTTTACATTAGGTACTTCTTTAAGAAATTAGCTAATTGAATGAAATCAATCACTATAAATTTTATATCAATATAAATAGATAATGACTATAACAATTCCAAGGCTTTCTAGTAAAATTTTAAGCGTTTATAATAGTTTTATCTTACGATTAACTTGGATTCTTATCCGATGTTTGTGATTTTAAGTGTAGTATTACTTAAGTATATTTAAGTTTGTAGTGTATAAGTATTTATTTCTTATTGTGGCTTATGGCACATTATCATTTAGTTATATAAATCATCCATCTTGCTTGCTGTTAGAGTATCCATTATATGTTACGAACAATTTGAAACCTGTTCCCACAAGACTTCAAGCCAAAGCCAATGTTAAGATAAATTAGAGACTCAGTTTATCGTATTCAAAACAATACCATATATTCAGAAGAATGGTACACACTACACGTGGATGTATTACTAGCTAATATTTGTGAAAATTAAGTTGTAATTTATGTCTCGCCATATTTTGTTTTCTGTGATCCTTTTAGTCACGATAGCCCTGCGATGTATTCGATAAACTCGATGTTACAATACACAGCAAATCGATTGTACTAAAGCAAACGAAATATTGAATAATATTATAACAGGGTTTATAATATAATATAGATTAAATCGATGTAAATATTCACGAAATAAATGTATTGTTTGAAAAATACAAAGCCGTTTATTTTACCACACACATTGATTTGTGTTAAAGGAGTAATGAAAACTGAATGTTTATTATTATACAACGAATATGTTAAAATTTTCTCGATGCTGACGTCAATATAATAAACAAAGCATACGTTATTGCAAATTGCAGAGCGCTGGAACTCCGGCCTGGAAAGTTGGGCGAAACATTTTGATTAATGTCCCTATAACGTAAACTATTGATTTTTAAGATCGTGTAAACGCAACGGTTGGGATCGTCTAGAGGTTGGAATTAATAAGTTTAGTTTAGTATTATTTAGAGGCATCGTGGTGCACCTGTTATGCGTTTAACACACGGCACGCAGTCCAGTTTATTTTACTAGCGCGAGCAGACAGCGCGCCGCCGTTTGCTTCAAGTATGTTTCAATTTGCTCGAAACCAGATACCACATCTGCGTACTGGGTTGACTCATTCATAGTTAATGCATTGTAATTTACAAGCTATATTTTATATTGAATAATGAATTATATGAACATTTACCTTTGAAATATGGGATTTTGCTGCTTCTCTTGTACATTGCTGCATGGATATATATGTATTCCTAATGTTTCCTTTTACTATGAAATTAAAAGTATGGGTTGCTTTTTTAAGATATTAATGTACGAGTAACTAAGAAGAGGTTTATGATTAAGTCGTGAAAGATTAATATGTCATTAACACGGGTACAAAAATGAATACTGATAAAAAACAAACAAAGGTTGGAGAACATTTATTCGACATAATAACATGTAATTTAAACATTAAGCCAACATATGTTGAATTAAACATTTATTAAACCAGATATCTTATTCGTAACTTCTAGATGTTAGTTTTTAACTAATTTATCACGTGTAAACTAACTTTTATACAGTTACCCATTAAGTTATATTACGCAGACATGTACATATCTACAAATTATCGAATGTTCCAATATTGGTTACGATACGTGGGCTATAGATAACTAATCAAAGATAAACAAAAAATTAAACACTACACAGTTTTAGTATAAGAGAGTGTGGTGTTGAGGGCGATCAGTTCCTCGATAAGGGAATTGTTATAAAACAAGTTCATAAGAAGTTTTATAAAATGTCTATACGACCTTTATCTGATGAACTGGCTGAAATAGCTCGTTTAGAACTGAACGAGGAGCCGAATCGTGTCAACAATGATATACAGCATATCAAAGATTGGTTGGCGAAGCAACCACATCTACGAGCTAGAACAGGTAAGTTAAAATAATAATTCTATTCTAGAACATTGACTTAGCAAAACAGGACCGCAGCTAATTAAATGTAAAACAAACTACATGTTTAGTTTTGCCTTGCCTCAGTTCCATTTCCCAGCTGTTTTGTGTAGCCACTTAAGTGTTCCGATTTTTTTTTTAGATGACCAATGGTTGCTTGCCTTTCTTCGTGGATGCAAATTTAGCTTAGAAAGAACGAAGGAAAAATTAGATTTATACTATACAGTTCGTAACACAGCACCTGAATTTTACCGAATTAAACATACTGATCCGCTCTTCAATGAGATTTTGGAACTTGGGTAAAAAAATGTACCTACTTCTTAATATTTAAGTAAAGAAAAATAATAAGGATTATACGCAACAAGCTAGTAGTAGTACTAGTAGGTTTAACAGTGTTTTATGTGATTGAATGGAAGTTTAATAAAAATAATTTCTTTTCAGTTCGCTCATAGTATTACCGAAGTTAACCAATGGAACAGCCCCGCGGGTTTCTATGATAAGACCCGGCAGTTACGATGCGGACAAATATGCAATCGCTGATGTAATATCAGTAAAAACTGTTCTAGATAAAGTAAGTATTGTAAAACAAACTTCTACCCAGAGTTTTCACTGTCGAAACATGTTCCAAAACATACCTTTCATTCTTAGTTTAACAGAGACGAGGATAAAATGTTTTTGTACAGGTTTTGATGCAGTAGACCTTATATTGTATTGTGAATTTATTTGTTAATATAAGTTAATACATGCTATACCTATTATGCATTAATTTAAGATTTTATTAATGGAAGACGACAACTTGGCGGTGGCCGGCAGCCAAACTATTTTGGATCTAGACAACGTCACAATGTCACATTTTTTGCAAATGACGCCGATGGTTATAAAAAAGATGGTGGTCGCAACACAGGTAAAACTTAAAGTTATATCATACTTTCATAAATAAAAATTTCTATATGTTCAATTTTTGTCAGTATACAAACGCACAGTATCAAAATATCGATAAATAGATTTGCAAATACATAGTTATATGTTAATCACTTAAGTAAACTAACATCTTGGACGCTGCTTAGCAGTCTATCGGGAGATACACACAAATCATTTTTTACAATACAAATTAGTTACTCAATTAAATTTGAATTTCGTTTAATTGATTTTGTACTTTCATGTTTATTTCAGGATGCTTTGCCCTTACGTATGAAAGGAACTCACTATTTAAACACTCCAACAGGATTTGAAACTATCTTCAACGCAATTAAAAGTTTATTGACAGCGAAAAATCAAAGTAGAGTAAGTAGAGTAAAGAAATTTGAATTTGAGCTATGTATTTGCAAACATTTTAACCTTCATTATTTGTCTCTTAGTTGTATGTACACAATAAAAATTACGAGGAGATGTACAAGTATATTTCCAAAGATATATTGCCCGCTGAGTACGGAGGAGACGGAGGTACAATCAAGGAGATAACAGGTCAGTTATTACACCAAACAAAGAAACCTTTCTCATGTTTATTTATTAATGCTAGTAAATTTAGAGTAGTAGTTTTTAATAATTGTCAATATTTAATGTTTTTCTACAGACTATTGGAAAAAGAAAGTGGAGGAGTACAGCGACTTCTTAGAGGCAGATTATCAGTTCGGCACTGACGAGACCAAACGTCGCGGCAAGCCCAAGACTGCTGAGGACATGTTCGGATTAGAAGGCTCCTTCAGGCAGCTGAAATTCGATTAGCATATCTTAAGGAAATTATATGAATATGTAAAAATAATGCAATTTTATATTTAATTTAATAAATTATTTTGATGTTTTTTTAATTGATTTCATAAGAGAATGTATAATATGAAGGTAAATTTTTAAAATACCTAAAATTACATTGGGACACGTAAATTACATTATTGATTTTTATATGGATATACATAGATATCTAATCAATGATAAAAACCATACACAACTGCCGTAATCTACTGAAGTGTGCACTGGGCAAATAATAGCTTCTAATACAAGACGTGTTTAATTGTAACTTTGTTAGAAAAAGGTTTAATATGCCTTTACGGCCGTTATCTACCGAACTGGCTGAAAAAGCTCGCTTGGAGCTTAACGAGGATCCAAATCGTATAAACGATGATCTGCAACATATGAAGGATTGGATAGCGAAGCAACCACATCTACGTGCTAGAACGGGTAAGTACTACTTAGAACTTTCCTGTCCATTTTATTTATTGCTATTTAGATTATAGACGATGCACTGAATATTTACATCATAAATTAATTTTAACAATGATCGTTTGATTCGTTTATTCAATCTGTTGTAAGAAACTGTCTACTTAAATTACATTGATAAAGTTTGCTAATTTGTTTTTATTATTATTTTCAGATGATCAATGGCTGATAGCGTTTCTTCGCGGATGTAAATTTAGCTTAGAAAGAACAAAGGAGAAATTAGATTTATATTACTCTGTTCGTAACACGGCACCTGAATTTTATCGAATTAAACACACTGATCCTTTATTTAATGAAATTCTGGAACTGGGGTATGTAACATTTAAAGGTTAGTAATTTTGACATTTAATAAAAAAGATAACATGTACCACAACGCTAAAAACGTATTGCAGATCGACAGTAATATTGCCAAAAGTAGCAAGTCCTGATGCACCTCGTGTTTCAATTGTGAGACCTGGACAATACAATCCAGAAAAATATTCAATCGCCGATATCCTGTCAGTCAATACTGTTATTGATAAGGCAAGTAAATACGAGTAGTAAGTGTCATTGATCTGTTGTTATTGCGTTATTGAATTATATTTGTAAATGTAAATGATCTAATTTAGATATCATTAATGGAAGACGACAATATGGTGATAGCTGGTAACCAATTCATCTTGGATTTAGACAATGTCACAATGTCGCATCTCCTACAAATGACACCGATGACTATGAAAAAGATGGTCGTAGCTTCGCAGGTAGGTTAGTCATAATTTCTTAAATGTTATAATACTGATTAGTTCAGCAAATGATTTATTATTCTAAGCGTATGATTCTGAGCAGTAGTGTAGTAACATTGTGTGATTACAGTCAATCTGTATATTTCTGCTTGTTGATTAATGATTTCTAAATTGTAAACGTTTATTTCAGGACGCACTGCCCTTACGCATGAAGGGAGCTCATTATCTAAATACTCCAACAGGCTTTGAGACCGTGTTCAATGCAATGAAAAGTTTATTGAACACCAAGAATCAGAACCGAGTAAGTTAAAATAAATGAGTGATAAGACAGTGTACATTACATAAATTATAAATAATTATAGAACGCTTTCTGTATATCTTTAGCTCTACGTGCACAACAAAAACTACGAAGATATGTACAAATACATACCTAAGGAGATCTTGCCTGAAGAATACGGCGGTGATGGTGGTACTGTTAAGGAGATCACAGGTAATCCGTTTATGAAATTTGCACTTTTTGTTTTAGTAGATGGGACATTGTAGCACCTTTGATCAGACCTTAAGCATATAAATGGTCTTGGGTCCAAACTTAACCTAATTTACAAATTAATTTTATAAGGGGTCGGTGTATCCGCGCCCACAAGGAAATTTGTTTTTCAAATCTTCTTTTTATTTATTAAAGGCATAGGAAATTATTGTTAATTTTTGTCATTTTTTACAGACTATTGGAAAAAGAAAGTGGAGGAGTACAGCGATTTCTTGGAGTCGGACTATCAGTACGGCACTGACGAGACCATACGTCGCGGCAAGCCGAAGACCGCGGAAGACATGTTCGGATTAGACGGCTCTTTCAGGCAGCTGAATTTTGACTGATAAGTCGGAAGGAAACACTATTGTTTTACATTTAAATAAAGTGATTTTTACATTTCTTTCGAAATTTTTGTATTATTTTATGGAACACTCGTAGATATTAAAAAAAATAGTATTTTAAAATTATCCAATTAGTTCATTAGCAGGTATCTTACGTAAGTCGATTATCGTCGTAGCTTATAAGATTACAACTCAAATTAGCAAGATTATGAAGAGGTAAATTAAATAAAACAAACATAAGAACAGCATCGTTTCTTTTGAAATCACTTTAGAATAACAAGTTTATTACTAACAGCAGGATAATTTTAAAAAAAGGTAATTTATCATGGGTGTTTGTAAACCTTTAATCAATGACTCATTGCTCCGTAGTTTATAAATATACATACATAAATAACTGACGACTAAACTGAATAAGTGACATTATACATCAAAGAAAGTGCAGAAAAACGTAGCTTGTGCGTTACCGCTGACTGCTGAAGAATGAGTCTCAAAATTTAATTAAACTGTTAAGGACTAAAGAAGTTTTTTTTTATAAAAAAACGGCAATTTTATTTATTTTAATAACTACGTCTTATAAGATGTCAGATTTAAAGTACTTCCAGATTTCGGAGTGCGTTCTCTTAATGTTGATTTCTATCTCTAACAAATATTACATTATTGCAAACAAAATCTATTCTTAAAACTTACCTGTTGAATTTACTATTGAATTTGGTGATATCACCAGAACGATCATCAACGTCATCGATCACCCGTAAATCCGTCTTCCGCATTTCGTTGTCTATTTCTAATCTATTCTATAGTGTCTTAAGTATCTAGGATTTTATTTAACACTTAAAACAATTTAATCAGTTAGTTATATTATAACGTATGACGTATTTTACTTCTCTCGAAGAGACCTTTCGTTTTGAAATATTTTTTGTAAGTTCGATGTACTCACGTACTCTATGACGCTACTTACTGTGTATCAAAATTCATTTTATCTACAAGTGCTGATATCTCATCCGATATTCCCGTGTGTATTCTCATTATTCGACTAGTCTTTTTATTTCATTTCGATATTTTAGTTAGTAAAGATAGGGATTTTATTTTCATGTCAAGATAAATTGCGATGAAAAATGTGTAAATTATTAGTATTTAGACGGTGTGTTAATTCCACGTAAACATTTAATAGATCTGTTAAAATGTCTGTAAGGCCTCTGCCCGATGGTTTGGCTATAATAGCTTGTACGGAATTAAACGAAGACCCAAAACGAGTTGAAGATGATTTGCGGCATATTAAGGAATGGTTGTCAAAACAAAATCATTTGCGTGCAAGATCAGGTGAGCCTAATTTAAGTATTTTTTTTCATGCTATCATATTTTATATGTTTTCATTCATCCTATATTTGGTCCACACTCCAAATTCAGTTTGTAGTCACTGCTAAAAATCCTGCCACCTTTACTTCGTTCATTGGAGCTAACGGTGCTAGCTTCAAAACAACTTAGTAAATTGATTATTGCCTTTCAAACGGTTGACGATTTAATTAATAAAAACAAAGATTACATTTATATTACATATGAATTTTATTTGTAGTAGTACAAAAAATCATCTATCCATCCATAATCTTATCTAATTTACTCTCATCCATCACCGGTCGTTGTCGCTTTAATTCCTTCTTTGTTCATCTGTATCGCTAACATTAGAAATCAAACACTCAAGATCAGATGATCTTTTTATATCTTTTTCTAGATAGAAAATTGTACTAAACTAGGTAATTGATAATTTGTGAGATAGAAGTAATAAATGAACGTGTTGCAGATGACCAATGGCTACTTGCCTTTTTGCGCGGATGCAAATTTAGTTTAGAAAGAACAAAAGAGAAGATAGACAAATATTATTCGATACGGAACATAGCACCAGATTGTTTTAGAATAAAATATTCAGATCCTGCATTCAATGAGATTCTTGAAACAGGGTAAGACAAAGATAGGTAATAGATGAACTAATGACTACATTCAGAAATCTTCACTTAGAGACTATTTAAGTAATCGTATCTGAGTAGTTGTTCAAAGAATAATGTGGTAACTGATTTGTTGTTTGCACACAGTTCATATTTAGTACTGCCTCGTGTGGACCACGACGCTGCACCGCGTGTTATAATCATAAGACCTGGAAGTTACGATCCCGATAAATTTACTATCACAGATATAATTTCCGTAGCTGATGTAATACACAAGGTATTTCAAAAGTTTTCTGCATATGAGTAAAATAAGCCTAAGTCCACTACAATTTAAAGATGTTTTTTTAAGTGGTGAATTAGGAATGTTTTCTTATGGAATGAGCAGACTAAATAAAATGATAGCTGAGAATGACATTACTAAAATGCGGTCTATTTAGTCAGAACTTTTTTATAGTTTTGTGATGAGATACTTGAAGTCGAAGGTCACATTAATTTGCATGCCGCCTGTCTTGGATTATTTATATTGTTAATATATTCCACTTATTGATCTAATGTTCCGATATTAATTGTAGATTTTATTAATGGAAGATGACAACACAGTGATTGCCGGATCTCGTATTATTTTCGATTTAAATGGTGTCAAGTTGGGACACTATTTGCAGATGACGCTCACAACTATGAAAAAGATGGTAACACTCGCTCAGGTAAAATTAAAAAAATACCAATTAAGAAAAATAGCAGTTCTGATTATTTGAAAATGATTTTTAATAGGACGCCATTCCCGTACGCGTAAAAAGTATTCACTATCTAAACACACCACCTGGCTTTGAGAGCATATTGAATGCATTGAAGAGTCTTCTAAATGAGAAGCACCGAAAAAGAGTAAGAAATTTGTTTTAATAGTTACATTTTTTTTATTTTAATCGATGTGTATTGAATAACTTTCTCATTTCAGCTATTCGTGCACAACAAGAATTATGATGAAATGTACAAAAGTATCCCTAAAGATATTTTACCTTCCGAATACAATGGGGAGTCTGAAAATATTGAGGATATTATAAGTAAGAATTAACACATATTCAGAGTATTACATTATTTTTTTGTTTCTATAATTATTTTGTTTTTATGATTTTTTAATTAATGCTATAAAACTACAATTTTGTAATGTATTGTTGCTGTTATTTCATCTTTGTTATGTTATGATATGGATCCACCATTAAAATTATGTTTAACTACTTTTTACAGATTACTGGAAAAAGGCAGTTCAAGAATACAGTGAGGTTTTCAAAGAAGATCTACAATATGGTGTTGATGAGTCTGCAAGGAGTGGACGTGCAGAAACAGCTGACGCCATGTTCGGTGCTAATGGCTCCTTCCGTCGATTAGAATTTGATTAACTTTTAAAAATCAGTTCTTTTTTTGTATTTTAAGTCATATTAAAAATAAGCATTTTTATTAAGCAATTTACCAACTGGAAGTTATTCAGCAAATAAATAACTGCATTTTTCACTCAAAAAATATGATTACGGAATGATTAATGGCTGACGTTAAAAATGGATGTTTTATATCAGAAAAGTTATCAAGCGAACTGAGGTGTTCAAACGAAACTTATAAATTATCAATTGTAATCATATCTAAGACGCCTTTACTAATCCGTACTTTATATTAATTTGTTATCAATTACGACCACTATCGGTCAGTGTTTATGTGCGCTGCGATTCGACATAACATTTAATTTAAGTAATAATTAAAAGGTACGTTATTTAAACTATTCAGACCTTATAAATATGATAAACTAAAAATGGCTCATCTTACGTACGACCCCACCAAGCTCCTAAATAGTTAGTGACGACTTCGGTCTGACTTTACGTAAATTAAGCCGTTTTTAAATACTTTAAAGTATGTGTCTTACATAATTTCTAATTGATAATTCTAAAAAGATCCCTTGCGTTTGTTTTTACATAATTGGTGAGGGTATCTGAAATCACATATTTTTCTGGAGTGTTTTTAATCAACTTTGTTAAGATGCCGGTTCGAGCGTTATCCCCCGAGTTGGCTGAGAAAGCAAGAAATGAACTAAACGAAACCGATGAGAATAAGTTAGCGGACAGTTTGCAGCATTTGAAAGAATGGCTCGCCAAACAGCCACATTTAAAAGCCCGAACAGGTATTTACATTTGAATTTATAGTGCAATGGGAAAATAATGTAATATTGAATTTAGAACCACCTGATTATAGACCCATTTGGATGTCAAATTTGCGAAGATACCCCCAACTATCAACAAGCCTTTATAAAGTTGGAATCTTTCTATACTATTAGCCTCTACTAGTCCTCTGATATGTGGTTACGAAAAATATTTAGTTTGCTTTTTAGAAAGATATCTATAAGATATCATAAACGGCACATTTGTCCTAAATGTAAATATAATCCGGCTGGGTATAGATTTTTTGTAAAGTGCTTAGTCACTTTGATATCGCCGTGTACTGAAAAATAAAATTATCATCATAATAAAATAATTAAGTAAACGTGTCACGTCAAAATTTTTTTTTTCATGAAATGAAATGTTAGTAAAATGGCACAGGTTTCCGCAACTCCGTCCGCGTGGAATTAAAAAAAAACAAAAGTGAGTAGTCTATGTGTTCCTCCAGACTATCGTCTACATTCATACCAAATTACTACAAACATCCATCCATCTAAACTTTCGCATTTATAATATTAGTATGATTGATACTAATCATAAAAATTAATATTTCAGACGACCAGTGGCTTGCTGCGTTTTTAAGAGGTTGCAAATTCAGTTTGGAACGAACGAAACAAAAAATCGATCTATTTTATACGTTAAAGACAACCGCGCCTGAGCTGACTCCTTTGAAATATAATGATCCAAAGCTTGTCGAGCTTCTTGACCTAGGGTAAATTTTAGGCTAGTTAAAAATCATAAATCTTCGCTAATTGTTAGTTATTAATTGATGTGAATTGATGTAGCTTGTAAATAGTATATTTTAACTACCAATAAACTTAGATAATGTTTTACAGAGTAAAAGTGGTTTTACCAAAATCATCCAATCCTGCTGGACCTAGGATTCTACTAGCACGACCAGGATTATACGATCCTAGTAAATATTCTATAGGCGAAGTGATGTCTCTCAATGCTGTTATCCAAAATGTATGTAACAAATGTTGTACGAAAATGTTTCTTGAATTAATAGTTTGTTGCGCATTTATGGGAAAACATAGTACTTATATGATTCTACTTTTTACTTTCCTGCAGATCATGTTAATGGATGATGACAATTTTGTTGTCGCTGGTGGGGTCAACATCATGGACTTACAGGGTGCCACCATGGCTCATTTCACCCAGATAAATCCAGTGCTTATGAAGAAAATGAGTGTTGGGTTTCAGGTAATATTCACTTACTTCGAATTATTTAATAATAATTACATGATTAAAATTTGGGTCTTTTTCTTACATTTTGCTGAAAATTTGTAAACAGTGAGTTATCTCTTGGTCTTCACACAATATTAAACGACACAAGACAGATATTTCAACTTAAAAGTGTCTTATGTGATTGTTTTAGGAAGCCGCCCCAGTAAGAATGAAAGGTGGACATTACTTGAATACGCCTTCGTTCTTCGAGACTATCTATAACTTCATGAAAGGTTTCCTCAATGAGAAAAACAAAAAAAGGGTGCGTAATTCTTAAAAACACGTTTTAATTTTTTTTGTTACCACTAAGTATTTAATTTACTTTTTTCGTAGTTATATGTACACACCGATTTTGAATCACTGTACCAGCATGTACCTAAGGAAATACTGCCAACAGAGTATGGAGGTAATGCCGGGACTATTCGAGAACTCGCAGGTACGCAAATTACTACAAATTAGTAAGACAAATGAACGGAACTAAAGTTAGGTAACATGCGAATTTGTAATGCATACTTATAGATGCATTTTGAATTATTCTTAGAACTAATCGTAACTCTCTCTCTAGTTTGGAAAACAATTGAATATATCTTTGTCAATAATTTTAAGTATAAATAACCATTCAATATTTCGATTTAAAGATCATTACGACATTGCGATTAAAAATAATTCGCAGGTATTAAATTCAATTTTTTATTTTCTTTTCTATTTGCAGACAATTTAAAGAAAAAGATTTTGGAGTATAGTGCATGGCTCGACGAGGAACACTTATATGGAACGAACGAATCTAAACGACCCGGTAAGCCTAAAACTGCGGAAGAACTGTTTGGAGTCGAAGGTTCCTTCAGGCAACTACAATTCGATTAAACTGTGCTTAGGATGAAAAATGAAATACATCATCGTGAATTATGTAATGTAGTTTTATTTTGCAACTAACGAACCCAGTAAATATTGTCTTGCCTTAACAAGCTAAGGAGTGCTATAACTCTAAATTCCAAAGGCCGCATCACTTACCTAGGCTGATTCATCGAGATTCGGAACTATTTATCAAATGTGTCATTAATAAAAAAGGTTACATGGTTCAGAATGTAGTCTTTTCTTAAAGTCTCCAAATATAAGTATAGGTCCCCTGGTGCATGTTAAGTATATGTAGCTCTGAGAAACTACTTGATCTTCGCTATAAAATTGAAAGAACGTTTAAGTAAAAGATTTATTAACATAAATATTTAATTACGACTTTTTATACATTGCCTAAAATTTAACTATTTCTCGACAACATATATCAAAAAAATTAATTGCAAATCATGCAAAGTAAATCTACTAGATGGAACACAAAAACCAATTCAATCGAAGAGAACAGAAAACAAGATCTAAAATGGCGTAATAGCGTGCTGCTTAATCGACAATTCAGAGCGACACTGATAACGCATATTGTTACCTGATAATAACAGTCGATAGTGCGTCGCTACAACCAATACCAGCCATTCTCCTCGCAACTGGTAACAAATGTCATATTATTTAACAAATCCTTCCTAGTTTTTGCGTTATTTACTATTATAATCAATGTTTCTGTCAGTGTACAAAACGTAGAACTGAATTTTATAATTTAAATTCGTGATCTACAGAAAGGCACCATGATTCGAGAACTAAGTCCGGAGTTGGCGCACATTGCTAAGACTGAGTTGAACGAGGACCCCAAGCAAACACCTAAAGACGTTCAGCATTTAAAGGAATGGATCTTGAAGCAGTCTCATCTTAAAGCTAGAACAGGTAAGGCTTTGTGTTCTTCAACAAGATTTTTAAAATTGTAATGGTAGTTAAATCACTATACTAGTAGTTTTAAATTTTTCTTACTAATAAAATGGTTATTATAGTAGACAAACATTAATTATCTTTTTTATTTTAATTAAAATATGGAATCATTGTGAATGAGTACGTTTTAGTTATAAACGACTGTAAATCTGTTTTTGACCTTAAATTACGCCGCGCAAATAAGCTATTTATGATTTTTCTTTCGAGACATTTAAAAATAAGAATGAGTTTCTTAATTATGTTCAACGATAACATGAATAATCAAAAAAATCATTAAGCGACAAAAGGTTAAGTTCAGTACCCTTTAAATAATCCGGTAAGCAGATCTCTTGGTGATAAAAAAGATAGATAACGTTATTGAATATGAAGTTTGATAGATTCTAAGCGTAATTTCTAAAAAGTAACTCATGAAATAATTATCCTACTTGCTTATCGTACTCATCATACTTCATACTAACATTATAAATGCCAAAGTTTAGATGGATAGATGGATATTAGAGTTAGCAGCCTTAACGGCTGAACAGATTTCGAAGAAATTTGGTACAGATGTAAAGGATAGTCTGGAAGAACACAATTCCACGCGAACGGAGTCGCGGGCGAAAATTGGTTTTAAATATTTTTTCCCGACTTACGACATTTAGAATAAAATACGATTTATCAATCAAACGGGAACAAAGAAATAAGTATCATAGTAATTACTCTCTCATTAATTAATATCTAATAATGTTTGGCCTTAATCGGTTTCGATATAACTTGACGTTGTTTTGGTTTCGTTTTAATACTCACATAATTCACAAGTACGTCAAAAAGTGCATATGTAGAAAACTGTGGTGAAATATTTTCAGATGACCAATGGCTGGTTGCCATGCTGCGAGGCTGCAAGTTCAGTCTGGAGAGGGTCAAGGAAAAGTTGGACTTGTACTATACGCTGAGGACAACCTCGCCTGAAGTCACACTCAGATTGAAACCGACACAACAAGCTTTTATTAATTTCTTAAAATTAGGGTAAATGCAACATTTATGTCTATTTAACTTTAATGAATCTGCTTAGTATTTAGTAACAAGATTAATAGTTTTAAAAATAGTATCGTAGAATGTAACTTTAATTCGTTCTAAAAACAAATCTATACTAACATTATAAAGAATAATTGTATATTTGTACTTTTGTATGTATTGTAATAACTCAAAAACTACGGGGCCGATTTCAAAAATGCTTTCACCGTTAAAAACCTCAAAATCAGTGACTATGTTTTTTCAATTGCCTGCAGATGAAGTCGCGAGCAACAGTTAGTTAATTTTAATTGTGTAGTTTAGCATAAGAAAGCAAAAGCCTGTATTTTAACATTGTTAAAAGAACTTACTGTTATACAAACACAAAATATAAAGAAATTTATGTTCAACTTCTTAACTTTCAGAACATGTATAATTTTACCGAAAGCACCAACTGGTTTGCATCCGCGTGTAATTCTCATCAGGGCGGGCAGATACGAACCGGAGAAGAACAGTGTTGCAGACATCATGTGCATTTTGTATTACATGGTTCAAGTATGTTTTGTGTGTACTCAAGTTATATCGAGATAAAATTAAACTTAAGAGTGCACTTCAAGTTACATAAGGATTTCATTGTAACTTGTCTTTTTACATAGATAACATATAGCATCGTTGAACTTCAATCATTGTATCTCATATTTTTTTTAAGTTCAATAGGATTATTCCTAACCGTCACCCCGCTCTGACTCCACGTGGGAACAGATGAGAATAAAAAGTTTCATCTGTCCCACCTTTTGCACCAAGTGGGGCCGGTTGGAACTTATTTTATTTCATAATGGTTTCATCTGTCAATTTATTGGTGATAGTTGGACTAAAAGGTAGGACGGATAAAACTTTTTATT
>DVQG01000096.1:0-20592 GCA_018231605.1 Papilio ambrax
AAATGCGAAAGTTTAGATGGATGGATGTTTGTCAGAGTTTGTAGCCTAAACGGCTAAACGAATTTGGCATAGACGTAGAGGATAATCTGGAAGAATACATAGGCTACTCAGTTTTGTATTTTTTAATTACACGCGGACGGAGTCGCGGGCGAGTGCTAGCATAAGATAAAAGTATTATCAAACGAATTTCTAGTCACATGAAATTTAAAATCGCAGACTACATTATATCTGAAAATAGACCTTCCGATATCAAATCTCGGCTGAAAATAGACGTTTTGATAGTAGTACTACCTGTCGGAACTTTATCAAGGCTAGATAATAATATTGTAACCACTAAAACAAACAAAAAAAGGTCTAATTTTGTGTCTTTGTGTAATTTTTCAGCTACTTGTAAACATATGATTTAAGTTATAGTTGATTTTAATAGCATTATTTCATTTAAAAAAAAAGCATACAGACGAATTGAGTACCTCCTTTTGGGAAGTCAGTTAAAAAACAAAACCATTTTCGTTGATCCAATTAGGTGTTAAACTTTTTTATATCGTTTTTTTTTAACCAGTATTAGGCAGATGTGCTTCAGAATTAAATAAACAAAGAATGTTAATTTAGTCTTGTATTGCGTGGGCGAGGCAAAGGTCGCCAAACCTAGAACCCCGCGGTGACACAGCTGAAACATACGAACCACCTTTCATACTTGTTTACAATTCGGAACTATAAATTATTGTAAGGAAATAAAGTTTTAAACACGCATTCACTTTATCTGTGGAAAGAATCGATGGTTGAATGGAATTCAGCACCTTTTTGGTTCACATTTTCCATTCTACTGTCCAATTTTTTAGTAATATCTTCGCTTTTTAAATAAAGTTAGATACCGTTTTTATAATATTTATGTAATGCGAGATAATTAAAAATTGATTTGTTGAAATTTATCCCATTGATTAGTTTATACTTGTTGAACATATTGCATAACATTTCGCGGGTTGCAACAATATTTTAATTTCAAGATACTATTATTTAATGAATGCATGTAAAAGCCTAAATTATCCAATTTCATCGAAAACTATGTTATAAGAAACGCTGTCATTATCTTGTCCATAATATCGAATTTGGTGTGAAAGGTTTTAATTACTCGACAGTTTAATAAGTTTATTTCATAACCCTAGTATTCTGGGTGGTTTGCTAGGTTTACAAATGGCAATCAATGTAGGATGGGCGTATGCGTAAGCTACGCCTATAAAGGAACTCACAACTCCAACAGTACAACGGACTTGGCTTGCGACGTTCATAGCGATCATTATCCGAGTACTTTATGAAGCAGAAAATGGTATCACACAACACGGCCCCAAGTGAAACCGGCGCGCGGTAGTCAGGCCGCCAGGAAGCTGAGGCGGGGAATGATGGAGAGGCGTCGATTTGGCAAAGCGGCGGGCCGCCGCGGCGCCTCGGGCAATGCCGGGCGCCGAGCGCTAGCGCACGCCTCCGAACTCCGTACTTTATGAACCGCCAAATAACTTATCACCAGTTTAATGCAATGAAATAAACGAGGCATATTTATGATCCGCGCGGATTATTGCGACGTGAACTTGCGTTTTTTTTTCCTACTTTCACTTCAAGGGTCGTAGTTGGCTCTTATTTATGGATCTAGCGGCGCGTGTGAATAACGCTAATAGTGGGGCGGTCCCCTTTGCTACTGTTTATATTTATTTGGGGTCGCTGTAATGAGTCTATCTGGCGCGCTGACTCGCGAACTCTGTGGAGAATTGATTAAAATGTTGTTAGATTCAGTCTTACGGAAGAGAGGGGGTGAATTGGGCCGGATAAGATTTTTAAGGGTTAATAAATGAGTTTTATCGCATAGTTAACTTGGAATAACGGTTTAGACGTAAACTCCGCTGCGGTATCAGGGCCTTTGTTAATACGTCCTAAAAATAAACAAAGAAAACCCTTTAATGGCCCCGTTGTTAAAGAGCTTTATAAAAATGCCTGAGTAATTAGTGAAACCGAAATCGGCCATTAACTACTTTTTTATTGATGGCGGTACGTGATTTATTAATAGGAAGAATTACATTACTCCTGAAAATCTTTTATTAACAAATTATACTGTTCCGGTCTCTTTTAATATCAGCTTTAAAAAACCAAAGACAGCACAACGTAATATCTAAGTAAATAACAGTTTCAACATGAATATTAAAATTAGGGTAATTATAAAACGAAAACACGACTTGAAATTGTTAGTTAGTGTTCCATTATTAAAAGCGGATTTTACTAGAGTCGAGTTTGCATTGTAAAAGTCGACCACAGAGAAATAAAGAGTGGTGTCGCAATCATTATAATGAAAGCACGTTGGGACACGTGTCTGACAGAGGTCGGTAATGCGGGGGGCGCGCCAATCATCACTCATAGTTAGCGGACACCCACTGCTATTATGGACAGGAAAAGCACAATTTTTATCGCGGTCCCACAAAAGAGTTGTCATTGCGAATTTGTCACCGGCTTATTCGCCGGAGGGAAAACTACGAAAGCGTAATATTCCATTCTACACCGATAGATATTAATGATGCTGAAGGAAAACTGTAGAGGGTCCATTTTCTTATAATACCCTGAACTTAGGCCACGTAGCATCCAATTCTATCCTATTTGTATTTCTTAACTTTACTTTCCTGTCTAAGAATTCCAATAAAACGCACAAATGTAGCGTAAGCTTATAGCATACAGATAATATCTGTAATTAAAAAATATTATGCTTTAAGTATTGTTAAACTGAGTACTTTGAGGAGTTAAAGGAAAATTTAGTTTAGTATTGTTATCGCCGAGATACCCGAATTTAATGATCGAAAAATGTACTATTGTTACTTAAAACCTAATTTCTAACCTCTCGCAGGCTTAAACTCTGGTTTTAAAACGTTTTTGTGCATTTAAAACAACATCATGTTTAATTCAATTTCAAATAAAAAAACAAGCTATGTTTAACGTCTACAATTCACAAGGTAATCGCTGCGACGTACTACGTTAAACAATTTAATAACGCAAACCGAGTTACGAGTACGTAACGAAAGAAAAATCACTGCTACAATAGACTCACGCCATTTTCTCTTGGTTTAAAAGCAAGGGGACGACAAATAGGGCCGACACCTCTATTCAGTTATCGCGTTGCCTCACCAACGTTCCATATGTATCATAATGCATTTCGTTTTATTATCGGAAGACTGCGAGACGCGTCAGGGGAGAGAAACAAGGGTCGCTATCCTGCTATCCCGAGGCGCGGAATCATTCACACTTTTAATTTAGTTGCTCCTAATGTATGCGAATAACTTAGTAAAGAGGGTCGGTTCGCCCTCTCTCCCTCCCGCACTCACTAGCTCACAGTTAAACAACTATCACGCATCGGGGCCCCGTAGGCTTTAATAGTTTTCCCCTCTGTACCCATACATTATGCAAATGCTCCAGTGATATGTCAGCCAGTACACTTGGGACTTTTATTGTTGTTCGTGTGTTTATTCCCTTTTATTAAGTCGGCTTTAATTAAATTTAAGCCAGCGTATTTGTTAGGCCGATTGACTGAAAGGACTTATACGTTGTGATTTATATCCACTTTGGATCATGCTTTGTTAAACGATGTACTTGAATTGTCTGAGTGTTGATTGAAATTCTATTTAAATTACTAAAAGATTGTTATCTCCATTTAAAAACTTAACATCTTACATTAAGTTTGGCGTCCTCAAGCTACCTTCGCCTATGTGTACGTTGTACTTTGACGATTTTGTATCAATGTAACATTTTCTGTCTATATTTATTTTGTAAGTCGTCATCAATTATTTAATTTAGTTGTACGAGTAACTGGTAGCCTAAAAACTGATTTATGTTAAGGTGGCTATTAGATTACTTCTTTCCAATTTCTGTAAACAGCATTAATGTTTTTGAACACGCTTTTCGATATAAATCCGAATTGTCAATTTCAAAATCTTAAGCAAATCTAATTTACTGTATAAACCAATAATTGAAATAGTGTAATAGTTACTTGTTATTCATTCTCCGGTGTTATGTTTCAGAGTAACCCATATGCGTTAAAAGAGGGCGGCGGAGAGATGTCGGCTTGGACCTCTGCGGGCCTGCAACCCTCTGGCGGCTACTACCCCTACGACCCCACGCTCGCTGCTTACGGGTAAGTCCCATGGGTCCACGACCAGCTCGCGCCACTTTAGATAAAGCCAGCGACGTACACGGATTAACATAACGCCGTCCTTTTCTCGTATAATAGATGGCTACGCGAAAGGCTCGTGTTTGTTTCGCAATTCGCTTTGACTTTATTAAATAGTATGTGCATATGTGCCTTTTGGATGTACTGTTTGTATGCACTCTAACAGAGCCACAGTTTTTGAGGAGACTTCTAATGAAATATCAATTTTGTAGACATTTGTAATATTTTATCCATACTAATATTAAAACATTCTAATAACATCAAAGTTATAGTTAAAAATTTGGTCCTTGAAAAGGTGTAGGTTTAACAATGTTCCTCAATTTAAAGTAGCTTTTCTTCTAAGTTAGCCGGAAATTTGCGTGTGCGTTATTGTTATCAATAATATCAAACTGTTAGAAGTAGCCGAACCACTGAAGTTTGAAAAATCGTTGATAAAAACGAGCGTTATTATTAAATAAAAAAAGTCAAAAATCTATGCGATTATAAAATCTATTCATCAAACCTTAGACCACTAATCACTAAGCAATTTCTTAAATAACATAATATTGGCTATAGTTCTTAAAAACTTTTAGATTTAAACAAATATGCAAACAAAAGAAGCAGGATCAACAAAATAATTATAAATATGATACAAAAAAAAAGTGGTTCCATGTATTTTCAGTTAGATGCGTGGCTAGTAAGTTATTCATACAGTATGTCAAAAAGCCTTAATGAGGCATTTATAATACTTTTCAAATTAACACCCTACCGCGGGTCGGGGTACGTACGCACGCAACTTACTGACCCTATGTTTAGAAGTAAATACGGCGAAGGACAAAATGTCCACGGCACCACACCCGGTTTTTCTTCACCTCTTTTCTCACTCGCACTGCCACCAAAACGCTTAAGCGTGACAGAAACAAACAATCACCAATACATTTTCACACACCATTTTGGTGCGGGGCTTTATCAATTCACAGTTTTTCATCGAAAACTCGATAACCGAGACCCGTTGTGTTGATGTTTTCATTGCACAAATGTCAAATGGCCTTTCGACGCCGTATTTTATTCAACGAACCGTATCCACAAACTATAATAGTCATTTATATCGACAGAAGCGATCATGGTGCTGTCATAATAGCGTATAATGTGGACGCATCAATTAAATGCAAGTTTCACGGCGCACTCGAAAATTTATCCGCCTCATGAATCAACCTGGGAGTGGTTGGAAATAAAAACAAATCATGTTACATCAAAGCGGAGCTATGCTGACAATTCGGCTCCGTTGGACGTAATATATAGCAAGCGGTGCGTTATAATCTAAAAATAATTAGAGACGACATTAGTTTTTATGCGTAAAAAAGACGGAGAGATAGCATCGGTTCGGGAGGCGCACGGAAATACACCGTGATATATTGCGTCTCCAATACGCGCACACAATTGTTCACTGCGCGTCCCACACATAGGACGCCGTACCGTTACCTGAACAATAATTTATTAGTCGACACAACTTACACAAACAACTTAACAGGCGATACTGTAATAAATTATAATAAGCAAAAACAAGCGTTCGCCCGCGAAACGACAAATTCATGTTGCAAGAATGAAATACGATCGCGAACAAAATTGTTGTATATTCATTTGAAAAGAAAAACTTCATACGAGGCTCATAAAACGTAACGGCAGCCGCAATAAGTTAGCCGGATGGAGAAAAATAATGAAACAAAGAAACAAGTACGAAAAGCTAGCAGAAACAACAAAAGTTGTGCGCGACGCGACATAGGCGCACTTGAGCTTAGGTACCGTTGAAGTATTATTTGGAACGGTCTGTAATCCGCCACGCCCGCCGCACACCGAAATGAAAAATTACTCAGCTATTTTCAACACAAGTCTCGAGCACAGAAAAAGTACAAAAATTAGAGAAAAGAGAGGAGGGTGCACTTGTAACGTACCATTGAGATCAAAATACGCAGGAAATTACGGCGCCCCGAGCGCAAGCCGCCTCGTCGTTCCCGCATTATTTTTGTGCCAACGATTTGGGCTGTTACGTTTTAAATCAACCAAATAAGAACTTCTGTTAACGATACGTAACATTTAAAGGGCACCATCTTTTAAATTTACGTTCGACTTGATTTTCTTTGATAAATTAACACATTATTTGGTTTAACTAACAAGCGGTATGTAATAAATCTATCGCGGTGATTAACTGTACTGAGACACGGTATTAACTCGGACTTCGCAACGCTTGAGCGGTGCCTAAACGGTCTAGGTAATTAATGTCAGTGCATGATTATGGATTAGTTGACATCACTCAAGCTCAGTTGTATATTATGTCACGTGTACTCATCTCGTAGCAATTATGTATTTGAAATCGTTACTCGCCTCTCGCTTCTAATTCGATACGACCCGAGGCTCCCTCGGCGTGGGGAGGTTGTACTTATGTACAGGAATCGGGTACATAGAGGTAGGTTCGTTGTACGGGGGAGGGTGCGGAGAAGCCACAATTCCCCCAAGCGGCCAGATCGTAAACCTCTGATACCGCGAATCGAACGCATGCTCTCTCAAACATGTAGCGTAGCCTTCGCCGCCCGCCCAACCGCAGCTTTCCCTGCTTCCATTCTCATCTGTTCTATTACTTTGCTCTGTCTATTAAAAACGAAATTCATTAAACTAGGCTTCAATTAAAATTAGTACATACAAAATTGCTTAAAGCTTTATAAATAAAGCAACCGACTAATGAGGTACAAAAATGATTTTGCGTAATTTGTAAGCTTATTTGGTAATTTTTATTTGAATCATGTTATGTAGGTGAGGTTTATTATGAGTCTTAAAATAAAATCTTAAAATTTGAAACATATGATATGAATAAACGAAAATTACCAATTAAAATAACAGTATTAGAGTAAATTTTAATTTTCATTCATGATATTTTCATTAAAAAGATTAAATGTGTCGTTTATACGGCGGTTCACTATTGGTTGTAAGACGTAAAATTAATTTTATCAATATTCAGCTACACTTTTGCCTTTTAAGGATAAAATGGAAGCGGTTGAACGAATTTATAATTTGTTTTGTATTTCCATTGATGTCATAACAATCTTTCAATATTTTTTAAAGTAACGGCTGAATGTTAAAACGACATTTAAATATATAACATCATCTTCAATGACGTTTGTTTGAAAGCGGCTTACGAAGAAAATTTATGTATGATTCGTTTCAGTGTTCGGCCGTATATCTCACTGATTCGCTACGGTCAAATTATGTCACAATATCATACATAAACATTTTACAGAATTTGTCATAGCTTAGAAAAACATATAAGAATCACTTCAAAATATCGTAGTTATTAATCAGAGGGTGTAAGAAAAGAAAAACTTTTATTTACGAGTCACATTTCAAAACAAATTCATGCCTAATTTATTTCTATATTCATATAAACTCTCTAATACAAACTGGAGCAGTAAGTCATAACTTCAGTGAGGGAATCTGTGTAACTTATAAAGGGGCTATTTAAATAACGCATATATTTAAGTCATGAAACTTTTTTAAATTTGGAATTATCGTATGCAGGAAATGTCAAAACGAATTAATCCGACCATTTGTCGGGTACACACATGCGCGTGCGCACACACTAACATCGTATATTTCGTTCCCAAATTAACAGGCAAAGAGTATTTCCGTTGTTCGGAGATAATTTTATACACTACTTTTTTAAGTAGGGTTCAATCATTATCATCATAAGAACTTTCTAAATGCGAACAGCAATTAAAACGTCTACAGTTTATTTTTTACTTTTTAAAGTTCTATTTTTATTAGCTGTTGGCCGCGACTTCGTCCACGCAACATTAAGATAAATAAGTAGCCTATATGCCCGTCTATATCAGCTACCCTTCAGTGAAAGTCAGGTCGAAATCGGTCCAACTATTTCGGAGATGCCAGAAACAAACGCGCAAATTGGCAGACAGACAGACAAAAAAACATATGCGATTTTCGTTATAAGCAACACAAATACATTATCTTCCCAAAATTTGATATGCATAATGGTTGAAGTTGGTAAATAATTTAATTTAATTAAACACTAAAATATAAACAACGATATTTCAGCTAGAAATAGAGGTTTCAGTACCAAATTTTAAGAGAGAGGGAACTATTTTTTTGGCTACGAAATTTATCATTATTATCATTATTAAAGAAATTTCTCGTTAGCTTTCATTTGGCAGTAGCCTATGTTTATTAAAATATTAATACTGAATACAATTACATTTATCTAAATAACTCCTATACTTCATCCATGCTACGTAAAACGCTTAAGTGGACTGTCTAAATTAATTAGGATGCTTACGAAATAAACATCCCTTAAAGCAGCTTCAGCGCTGAATACAGTTTAGTCTTCCAGCTACGTAAAGCGGATACAAGCGCGATAAAGCGCTGAGTTTTTAGTTTCCAGCCGTCTTTGTTAACCGCAGAGGATTTTCAAGAGCTTATTCGTGTATAACTAATGCGGTTTGGTTTCAGACGCTCTCTCTAAATATATTTTTCAGTCAGATGCTAATATAACTTTTATATTTATACGAAAGCCACAAAATCAATTCATTTGTTGACGTCAACCTCCGTCTGAATGAAATGTGTTTATCTATTTCGTTTTCGCGTACACATTGTAAAGTTTTGTGAAATATAACAAACAGAAATATGTTATAAATTCATTCTTCATTAAAAAAAATATAATATTACTAGCTGTTGCCTGCGACTTCGTCCGTGTGGATTTAAAAAAAAAACAAAAGTGAGTAGCCTATGTGTTCTTCCAGACTATCCTCCACGTCTATGCAAAATTTCATCGGGATCAGTTCAGCCGTTTTGGCTACAAACATCCATCTAAACTTTATTTTGGTTATGGAATAAAGGACTTGAGCTAGACGATATTTTCGTTAAGACTTTGTATCAATATAACTAGTGATTAAAAACAAGCAAAAAAGAAAATTTAATTTGAAATTACAATTGTCTTCTATCAATCAGTACTAATAATATAAAAGTTAAAATAGGTTCATACTAACTATATCTACGTTTTCGATTCACAACTGTGTTAAAGTTAATTTTCATCTTTTTTTTTATATTTCGTACATACGAAATGATGAAGGCAGAAATATTCCACCTTAGTTGCATCAGCCTTCACCAACTAGATTTTTTTTTATTTTATAAACATCTAAGCAAAGAAAAAAGCTTCTGGGATACCTAGATATAATCTTACTAATATTATAAATGCGAATATTAGATATATGGATGGATGTTTCTTAGAATTTGTAGTTCAAACGGCTAAACCGATTTCGATGAAATTTGGTATAGATGTAGAGGATACTTTGGAAGAAAACATAGGCTACTCACTTTTATTTTTTCAACCTCACGCCGACGGAGTCGAGGGCGAAAGCTAGTTTTATACAAAAGAATAAATTCGATTAACTACTTTCATGTAAATAACTTCTTTCTAAATAAAATAATAATTTCTAAATAACGTAATAACGTATTAAAAAAATTATATTTTCAAGCATCATGCTAATGTTTACTATCTAAAACTACAACATTACTTATATAACAACATTTAACTTTACCACGATAAAACAAATTAAACATTAGTAAATACACAAAAAAACTTTCAGGCAAATAACTTGAGCCGCCAATATAATTCGAGATCCGAAGTAAAACCGCAAAATCGTACGATGCCGCGTCCGCCGGCCGTCCGACTTGTAATACCGGTGTTGTCCAGCAAGATGGCGTCGCAATCGATAGCACCACAACGCCCACGTTAACACGCCTGCGCTGCGCCGCCCTGTGCAATTGCAACCGGTGTGCAACGACACCGGACCGCCCTCTGCCGGTGACAACCTTAACCGATTCACCATCGCAGCGACTACAGCGCACTACGATTTTTTATCGCGCGATTTTCTCGTCGCAGAAATTCTTTACTTTATACGACAGTAAAAGACTAAGAAATATCGATGCTCTTTGTTATTATGAACATTTGGGACAATGTTTATATAGTAATTTACATTTAGCTACTTAAATTAATAAAAAACCTAAAAGTTAATGAAGAGCATTGTCAAAAACTTCTATAACATTTTCCACTTTCTTACTAAGAGAAATATAAACGTTTTCATTATTTACTTTTAAATAGAATGTTTATCAAAGAATGTCAGTTCTACGTTCTTTTACCTATTTACGTTTTCGAAATAGCATCAGGGAAATGTATTAGTTAAATTCCTACGACAGTAAACTTTAAAAGCGCCAACAGTACCGCAATTTCCGTGAATGTGTCCTGACGTGGGATATTTTTTAACTATTCCTACGCGAAAAATCTATTTATTGGTCCCCTCAGACCGCGCCTTTGTCATGTTGTCGAAATCGAAGTCAGGTAAGCTGAGGAGGGGAAAGGAGCGTTCCGCCACAATTACTCTCAAAATGAGCATTCAAATGGGATAGCGGGCCCTAAAAACTGTACCGAACAGCGCTCGGTGCCGCGATGGCTTTATTTTTGCTGCCATTACGAGAAATCTATTGCCTCAAATAAAACGCCTATCTGTTGCGAGTTCAAAGCCACTTTATTGTTCGCTA
The DNA here is from genome assembly GCA_018231605.1 of Papilio ambrax. Taxonomy (NCBI): domain Eukaryota; kingdom Metazoa; phylum Arthropoda; class Insecta; order Lepidoptera; family Papilionidae; genus Papilio; species Papilio ambrax. Next base: position 10,781 of record DVQG01000096.1, read on the forward strand.
GTAACCGCTTGACGCATGACATCCAGATTTCGTGTTTCAATGCAATAGTAATAATTTACAGCAATTGAATATTACTTTAAACCTTTTGAGGATAATTTAGTGTTAGTATTTGCTTTAAAATTAATATTATTAAATATTTATACGTTCAAATTGATAATGAAGTCTCCTTTAAATATGTGGCTCTGTTAGAAACGTGCTGTTTTTATGCTTTGCATACAGGCCGGAAGCGTTATACCTCTCTATCCCGTTAGGTATATGTATAAACGTGTGTTTGTTGACAGATATGGAGCTGGGTACGATTTGGCAGCCAGGAGGAAGAATGCAACGAGAGAGTCGACCGCGACTTTGAAAGCATGGCTCAATGAGCACAAGAAGAACCCGTACCCGACCAAGGGGGAGAAGATAATGCTGGCGATCATAACAAAGATGACGCTCACACAAGTGTCCACGTGGTTCGCGAACGCACGTCGTCGCCTCAAGAAAGAAAACAAAATGACTTGGGAGCCGAAGAACAAGACCGACGAAGACGACGACACCATGCTGTCAGATGAGGAGAAAGAAAAAGACGATCAAGAAGATAAAATCAAACCCCACAAAGGTTCGTTGAGTTGATTATTAAAACAACCTCCGGTAGTCAATTCAAAGTTTTCAGAGACAGTTAACGAGTTGACTGTCGGTTGTTGGAATAATGTTTAATCCAATTTTGCGCCCTCTGTTGTGATATCACCCTGCGAATTGTATTTTCATGTAGTGTTTTGTGCCATGTATGATTTTAACTGCAACAGCGAATGCGAATTGCTTTTTCGGTTAATATACTTTTAGTAGATACGTGTTATTTTCATGTCCAAATTGAGCCGGCGTTGTTAAACGTTTTAAATTGCTTTAATTTTGTCGGTGTATAAATCGTCGAGTGAATTGGCATAACCCGGCTGAGCCGGAGGGTGTACGGCAACCAACGGGCGAGGAGACGGGCGGAGGGAGGCGGCGCGCGGGGGACGCGGGGAGGTACAGGCACAGGGGGGTAAGGGGGGTGGTCTCAGGCGTGTAACTGTGCGTAACCGCTCCTCGCTCCCGGATTTCCTATTCGTAGTAAAGTGGGCGGCGCCCGGGACCAAATTTCATATAACGATTCTTCCGTTCGTTGGTACAAGGGGCTCGGAGGTCGCAGCGAGCTTGTCTGACGATCTGCCCTACTTCATGTTCTTGCCAAAGGATTTGTCGAGTTCGTGGATCGTTTCTTTTATGAGGATATTCCGGCGAAACATTAAGTAAGTACGATTTGGGGAATTTATAACATTCCGATTTAGTATTGAGCGGTACGATCGGAGTGAAGCTCGATTATTTTATAAATTCTCAGGGCGGGCGCAACGTGAAATAGATTTATGGACGTCACAAAAATCGGACTGCAATAAAATGCAGTCGCGGCGTGGGAGGCCGCTCGTGAGGGCTTTAGTTGTGGTTGTCAACGACGTATAAATTATAAGTAGGTATTGTTACAATAAATATGGTTTGGAGCGAGAGTGTTTTCATTGCAAACTTCACGGGCCTAATGGAAGTGCGAGGGCGTCACGCCTAACGCGCGGCGCACGTCGTCTAATGAAGCTGACTATTGTCGAGATAGGAGTGTACTTAATTCGTGGTCTCGAGTAGCGGCAGTCGGGGTCATAAAACGGCAACAATAAAGTGGCGAGATGCATGGGAGCGTTTTGCCTCGCCAAATATAAAAACACTGGAAATGTATCTCAAAATAAAGTAACAAGAATTTACAATTGGGTACTTCACACGTTCGATGAACAGGTTTATGTAAGTATTTACATTTTTTATGTAGAAACCGTGCGGATAACATTGATAAAATATCCTTGCGAGAGCCGTACTTCCTTGATACTCGTAAAATGTTCTAACGAAAACTTAGCTTGACTTTATATAAAAATAAAATTAGTTGATGAAATATTTTACTAGAAGAAGATGAGAACTTAAAATAAAAAGGAGTCGTTAAATAGTTTAATGATTATGATTTAACTAAAGTACCTACTTAAATCAGATACATTACCTAAATAAAAAAAACGGCTTATTAATCGTTTGTTTAGTAAAAATGTCAAAAATAAATTATTTACAGTAACATTCAGCTGTTGTTTATCAGTGTACACAAATAATTCCTATTAATTAGCGACAAAAAGATCACAATCAAATGACCCTAAATATTGATAACAGGAAATCTGCATATTCATACTACAATCTCAGTAGTGTACATTTACACTGGGCGTTAAAAGCGCGGGCTTTGCTAACTCGTTATTAAACCATACAAGCCAGATATTAAAAAAAAACTTTTTCATAAAAAATAGATTAAACTGTAAGAGTGTTAGTCTCGATCTCGCTAAACGCGTTAAAATCTTTTCAACTGTGAAATTTTGTAAGGGTTTTTTATATATTTTTATAGATGTACTATGCCAATAACGAGGTTAGACTACAGTCTATTATCACAATGCCATTTTGTGTTGTAATTTTTATTTGTAGTTACTTTGGAATTAAATAATTAAATATATTATTATGAGTAATAACATTGCAACAACGTGTAAGATGTTCACTACTAATATAACATCGGGCGAACTATTAATCCCTAATAAACAAAACATTAAATTCCTCGCGCACTCCGGCGACCAAACTAAAATGTCAATGTAAGCGACATGTAATATATCATTTTAAGTCACGGCAAACAAAGCCAATATAAAAGCTTTCTCACGCGATCCCCGCCGTCGTCGGCAAACAAACATACAGAACTATCCCGCGCTAAGCCGCTCATGAATAAAAGCTCATATTCGGACCCCACCAATAAATGTTAATTTCAGTCGTAAGCGCGCGTCGCAAACAAAATATTAATCCCGTGCGCGTTAATGGAAAACGAGTGCAGAAGTAACACAAACAAGTGTGTTTCGCAGAAGTAATAAATTGAAGTGAGCTTCTATGAAGTGCACGCTGCGTCGGAGTGCGACAGGGAGGGTCTTACAGGGCTCAGAGGCGCCCCTCGAGGCCGAGACGCATTTTATTATGCGCCACTTCGCCCCCGGCTTTGGTGACTAAAGGGGAAAACCGCTGGGTGCGGAACTGAGTGCACGGCCTGTTACAATTTCCACGACCCCGCGATGTCGCCTGCAGACGAGATAAATCTATTGCGCGCATACATCAGTCAGCCACTTTCCCTCCTGCTCTTCTCTATAACTGAAAAAAGAAACATTAATTATTGTAAATTGAATTTGTATTTTGAAAACCACTGTCAAGACAAAGACATAATAAATATGCAACTATTAGTAAAGTAAGTCTATTCCGATGACTGAAACGCCAACTGTGTACAATATATCTCAAGAAAGTTTAAAGTTATTTAAGTAGTTGCTTTAATAAAATGTCTAGGCTAAAGATGTCTTTACATTATTTGATAGAAATTAAAGAAAATGTCGTTAAGGTATTAAAGCATCGTTGAACTCCCTCTTATCAGCGTCGTTGTGGCGTTTTATTAGATTAATACAATGAAAATTAAAACAATTTGCCGGATAAATATCTTCGCGCCGAGTATCAGTGGCATCCCTATTTATCCCTAGTGAAGGGCAACGCGGATAACCCCTCTTAAAAGCTATGAGCAGTCAGCATTAAATGGAATAAAGAGAATGAAGTCGACCGCTCGCACCTCCCGCCCGCGCGCGCCTCTGAATTTCATTACGCACGCCGCGCCGCGCCGACCCCTCAGAAACCCACTTTACAACACAAAATGGCATTGTGATAATGCTTAAAGACTTATAAAATTTTACTGAATAAACATTTTTTTGTAATTGCACAATAACAACGTTTCTTATAATAGACCGTAAGCTTAACTTTACTGTTGTAAAAATCTTATTTTAAAAGAATTTCCTGAACGTTATTTACATATGTGATGGAATTTAATGTTATACGTAAACGTATTTAACAAATTTATACGTACGAGTATGTTTAATGATATTATGGACGTTTTTGAAACGACGTACGTCTTTTCACTACTTTTTAATTACTTCAGTCTACTCTTTGGAGTTTCTTAGTACAGAAACATCTTGTAGTTACAATTGATAGTATGTAAACGAATAATGTTCTATGTGATATTTGTTTAAATACGGGGATAGGAAAAACAGCGTGAAGAGGTTGACCATTAAATGTGTGGGTCGCGCCGCACATTCCTCGGCGAGAAGTGCGGTGCCGCAGGCGCGCCGGGAAATGCGAAATAAATGCTCGGCTTAAATGCGAAAGGGATCGCCGTGCCCGGGGGGAGCCGCGCCCCAAAGTGGTATTTTCACTTCGCTAATCGGATAACCACTTAACGAATGGGTCACTGCACGACAAACGTATTTTCACACGACTTTCCCGAAGGGAGCCCGAGATTTCGCTTCGCTACAACTAAAAACTTACGTCGCCGGTGTAACGGTCACGTCGACACGCGTATCGATCGCGAAATAAACGATTTAAGCTTTTTTATTGCCATTGCCGATAGTTGCTCTGCAGCGGTAATCTGCTGTCACGCGTGTCGAACATTAAATATGATCAATGAATGCGTAATCTTTACAGATGAGGAGCGGAAGAGTGATGATCTGCTGCAGGGAATGCACCATCAGCTGCTCGGCTACGGGATCAAAGAGGAATCGAAACGTGGAGCGTCGGATTGCGGAGTGCCGATACCTGCTTCTAAACCGAAGATATGGTCGCTGGCAGACACTGCCGCATGCAAGACTCCGCCGCCAGCCGCCCAGCCGTGGCCGCAGCACGCATACGGACCCGGACCCGAGCGCGCCGCCCCCATTGACGGAAGCGCCAACGGGTTCGCTTTGCCGGCGACGGCAGCCGCAAGCCCGGCGGGCGGGGCGTACGGCCGCTACGGAGGCTTCCCCAGCGGGCAGTATGGCCAGCACCCATGTGTACACCCCGCAGCATTCCCCGACGTACAAACTGATACGCCGCCGCAGACGCCGCCCAATATGAAAGTGCCGAGCGTTGCGAATCCTCTCGGCAGTGGCGGCTCCGGCTACTGCTTCCCGAGACACCAGCAGTCGCCGCAGCGTGACCCGTACCACAACCCCCACCACGCTAATAACCATCAGCCCAACCAGCCGCACCATAACGAAGGCTCAGCCGCATTTAAGCCGTTTTATAAAAGGTTAATATCACTTTTTATATAAGTACCTATTTTAGTCAACAAGGTCTCCGCGCGATCAAATTCAAACTGTAGTCAATACGAGTCTATAAAAATCGTAAAAAAGCAACAACACGTGAAAAGAGTGAATGTTTCCTATTCCAGCTCGCACTACTCCAACGGTTTCGTGTCAGCCGTCTGAATGCGGACCGCGCGCCACTTGCGGTGAGTTACTGATTGATTCAAATTGATGATGCTGTGCGCCCGCTCCCGGAGTCCCATGTAAATGAGAGACGCGGCCATAAATGGATGATCGTAGTAAAGATATCGGAGAAGCCATATAGTTGCGAGATGGCGTCGCAAGCTCGCGTTGGGGTGTCATGTCGGTAATTGAAAACAATGGAAGCGAGGCGGAAGGGCGAGCGAGGAGAGATAGCAATCTTACGTCATTTGTCAGTGTCACCGGGACGCGCCGCGCACCTACGTAACCGCGTTGACCTACCCAAATTACAATCTAATACAAAACGGACGCGTTCTGAGATAATAAAAAAAAATCTAATCTAGTTAGCATTTACACCGGAAATAAATGTACTTAATTATTTAACCTGAAATTACTGTTCAAAATAATATAATCCTAAAACTTTTAGTAGTTGAGTAAAGTTTGATAGTGTGACTTAATTTATTTCGGTCGATTTAATTACCTTGCTTTATCTTTAGCTGAGTTATAAAGTTTAGGCATAAATTAAGCTTGACTTTTACTTAAACGAATCAGACCCTTAAATTTGACAGTTTATTGGAGAATGACGAGCCATGTAACCGTTTAAGGTCAATTATTGTTAAATTCAAAACGATGATCTAATTTATTCTGATAAATAAATTGATAGAAATATATATAAGAAGCTAGATTATTCAGCACCGTGTGAAGACAAATTCTATTCATCTTCACTTGGGGTCATTTAGGAGCATTTTTCTAAGAGTCCTCGAGGGATTTCTAAGAAGGGGCCGAGGCATCCACGTCTCATTACAATAAATCGCGAGTTGGCCGCCACCGCACAGGGCGGTTGCGCCAAGAATTCTGTTTTAGCCAAACGCTCACAAATTCACATCTATAACCTTTTGTATTATTTTCGTTTTCACGCCTTTTTATCCCTCGGATTCCTTGACGCGAATATAATTCCTTATCGCGGCATTCCTTTAAAGGAGTGAAAAAGGAACGAATCGAATCGACTGTTCTTGTTTTCTGCTTAAGTAACATACTTGTGTCGTTTTTATTTGCCCAAATAATATCGCTACTAAATCGGAGCGTCATTCTTTAATAATTTATTTCCAGCTTACTTCGTTCATTATTCTTTGCTTATTTGGAATATTTATAAAGGAAAATAATTAATTAAAAATAAATTCTTTAAACTCTCTGATAAAAAATCATAATTGGTATGAGATTTTAAAAAAGAAACGGTATAAATAAAAATGAATAAATGTGATACAATTACCCGCCTAGCAAGAGAACAAGTAATTTTATTGTTATTCGGGGCACACCTATTCCTAATTCTGTTGTTCACTATATCTAATTTGAATAATACGGAGCCACAATTGTCGGTAAGACAAAAAACTTTAATTTTTGAATGCACAATGAGTATTGTTCACGGAGTGGCTAAAGTGAGGAGAGGAGAGGCGGCGCGGCAGCGCTTGGTCCTTCGAGCCAGATAACGCTCGACGAACGTGCGTGGGCGCGATCTCAATGGAGCCTCTTCATTCACAACACTACCTTGGCATTAAAGCCGCTTTACTTTTTTCAACAGCCTAATCTTTTCTCTTATCTGTTGATCCTCGGGTCCTTCCCTGTTTCATTCAGTCGCAAGTTACCCGGCTAACCTGTTCGACTTCTTTTTTCATTGACGCCGTACAAAGCTAAGATGACCGCGGGCGAGGTCGAATTTTTATTTCTTTCACATTTCGGTTTTCCGGTCCGAGCGATTCGTTAATAAATTCTCAGATAATGAGACTGAACGTTTCGTCACCTCATCTCGATTGGCTTGGATTTTTTCTTTTTCGGCCGTTATGTGTGACCGCCGTGGAGGGCTGACCGACGACGGCGAGATAGAATCGGAACAGCTATCGATTCGGACTGTCTTTTTTTCGATAATTTAAATACCGCTATTCTTTATAGAGGAGACCTTTATCTTAAAATACGCTGCCTTCGTAAATAGATAGGATATTGTGGATTCGTTTAATGTTTTTATGTTCAAAAATCATGTTTTTTTCTGTTGTTTCAGGTAAAGCACGTGCAAACTGGGTCGCTGCTTTGCCCACCAACCCTTAGGGACTATCGAATTTTCATTGTGGCAAAAGTGTTTGTTTCCTTTATAAGATCTATTTTTGTTTTCGAGATATGTTTGTCAAATTCTCTATTGCGAAGTTAATAAAACATTTGTAAAGTTTAATTTCTATTAATGATTTTGATAGACATATTTTGACATAGTTTTACTTTCTGTATTATAAAAATATTTCGTTAAATTGTACTTAAATTGTGTTTAATGTGGTTCGAACATCGACAGTTGTAATTAGTACTTAAAATCATTGTACGAAATCAACGTTGCTCAGTATTTTTATAGATTTAAGAATATTACGGAGTTATTATCCAAATTATATAAAAAAATAAGTACACGGAATGCGCAATTAAAACTAAGTGGAAACGAAATTAGTTATTGGATTTAGTAAATTATAGTAAATATTATATACCGCAAAGGATTTTTTTTAAGATAAGTTAATATTTTATGATTTCCTTTTGTTTCGTTCTTCCAACTTTGTTTTGTTAGTAAAGTTTATCGGCACACTACTCAATAGTTAACGAGTATGTTCGTTTTAATAGTAGTTAGTGTACTTTAACGACATAGGCAAAGAATCACTAAGTTTCACACACTACACACAAGTAGAAAGTTTCCTATTATAATCATGAGTCACACCAGCCATGTGTTTATTTTTGTTAATATCTAATTCGATGAAACGAATAATTATTGTCGATTCCTAAATATTATTGTTGTCCCTGTACATATAATAAAAAGTTTTGTAGATTTTCTATTTTTAGTTTCACAAAATGTGTACAAAGTAATAACTATTTTTTTGCAATTTCAAATTTGTTTTAAAGAATATCGGAAAATATTATAAATATTGTTTTTAAAAGTATTATTAGAATACCTGTAAATAAAATATATTCTCAATAATACATTATTTTCAAATCTTACGCAATCCGTTTTAATTGTAATACGAATTAAAAATCTAAATATAGCAATATTGTAGCCGTGAAAGTTGTATTTTGAAAATGCAATTTAAATCTATATTTAAACGTGGTCATAATCTTTCCAATGAGAACTGCTTAGTATGATTTTGTTGATTTTATCTTATACAAAATGTCACTGCGACTATCACATACATGGATTGTGGGCAACACTTGTTTCCCTGAAGCAAACCTGTTTAACATCGGAACAAGATGAGAAGTTGACCCTCCTAAGACCTTTTGGGTTCTAACAGGTAGTGTTAACAGTTTGAAACTGTCAAATCGCTACATAAAGTTCACAGATGCTTTTTTTTATTTAAACAAAAGATGCACATATGTACATCATTTGATAATAGATTTTTTAAGATAATTTATTTATCATAATAATTAAGGTATCTTCGTAGAAATAAATGTCTGGTTTTACACTGTAGGGTTGCATTTTGTTTAGTTTTTTATTCCATTGCAATTGTAGACCGCTATACAAGTTCATATGAAGTTATAAAGCAATATATCTGAGGCTGGTCATTAACATTATGAATAACCACTCGTTTAAATGTGACCAAATCGAATACATTCGCTTAATAATAAATGTTCTATATAGAATATGTAACTATTAATAATTATGAGTAAAATTATGTAACGATTGTAATTAAATCTTTATTTCAATGTAATTTATTTTATTTCAACCCCCTATTCCTGAACATTTATTCTACCTACTTGTTTATTTATGTACTATTAAATAAAAACAACATTCGTTAACTTAATAAAACACAACCATTATAAAATAAAGTGAATTACGAAATGAATGTAGAGAAAGTCGATAATGATTCGGTAAAACGGGAATATTCAAAGAGGGTGCCACCCTTCAGCTCTTAACTCTTGAACAATGCTTAAAGGCTAATAAAAGAACCACTTTTTTTTACTTTTAAGAGCTACATTAGATACCCCGCATACGGAAAGTCGTTATTTAAATTAATTAAAACGTGAGGTTTAATTAATGGTGTTGTTGAAATATCTTGAAGATAAACAGACGTTTTGGAACTTAATCTAAGCGAATAAGAGACGTTGCTACTGTAACAAAAGATAGACAATTAGATAAAATCCATCGTTAATCGACCTTCGAAACTTAAGAAATGAATAGACAGTAAATCAATAAATCATCTTCATATCTTCGGTCATCATCAAGTAATTATCAACTTTCCTCTTGATATAAGAACTTACTGGTTTTATCATACGAGTACTAGCTATTCCCGTGCGACTTCATCCGCATGAAATTATGACGATTTTATTTTCTTGTTTACATTTGTCAAACTATCAATAGCAAATGTCAAAATGATATGACATGACAAACCTTAGCAATCTTTCTTTCTTGATGTTGGCAGCAACTTATGG
>DVQG01000097.1:0-20564 GCA_018231605.1 Papilio ambrax
GGATATGAATTTAATTTTAGATATATTTTACCGATGTATTCCGAATTGACAGTTATTATTTTTCTTACTATTGTATTGAAATAAATTTTATAACATAAGTGTACTTTTATTTGATCATGACCTACACATTTGAAGAATTTGTATTATAAATACAAATTCAACAGTTCAAGGTTAGTAATCTGCGACGTAGGTTATTCGATTCATTTAATCGTTTGGTTATTAGTATCGTATTGTTTATTTGACGTTTCAAGGGAGGGTCGTTAGTAATTATATTGAGATGCGATACACAATAAACTGATTGTGGTGGTAGCGAAAACTAGATACAAGTATCGTGAATATAAACGAGTATATTATGGCTTAAGTCGATTGGATTAATGAAAACGCGTCCTCGTGCAACAAAACAGGCTCGGGGCCTGCTCTTCCTCTCGCTTTCTGAGGAGCCGCGGTGGTGGTCGACGGCCGCGCGCTGCGAAGCCAGTCCGCGTTCGTACATTGCGGCGCGCGCGCACAAAACGCCATTTTTAATTCCCCACGCGTTACCATGACAACCGAGTAAAGCTTAAGATAAACAACGCAAGAGTTTTGTAACTTGCGATAACTTAGTGGTGTGTTGAACTTTTTTTTAATTAAGTCATTTACAAGTAAGTAATTATGGACGAATGATAAAGTATTAACTCCGATTAACCTGGTGTAATCTTCAACATCAAGCTTCAGGCTTTATCAATAACAGAGTTTCAAATTGCATGAATTAAAACATAAAATGTTTTACCAGGTCACATCTTTTATTATTTCCGGTTACGACCATCAGTCATGAGAATAAATAATGTTACCTGTTTTCTCTAAAGGCTTTAGAATAGGCTTTAAAATAAATTGAACAGTACAGTACAGTTGGCAGGAAACATACAGCATATGCTTAAAGGTAACTAAAGTAGATTTATAATTTTCTAAATCGTTTAAAAATACATTTTGTAACATATAAATAATACCAGGCTAAAATTAGATCTAGATTCTGAACAAGGATTTGTCTTGTAGACGATAGGACTACGCTATCTTTGTAGGCTATATTTATCTTAAATCATGAACGAATAGACACCACAGTCATAGTTTCCACTCATGATATCCAGAAAAATATTCTATTCAAATTGATTTGTTTTAGATAAGTTGCATGAACGTGACTATTATAATCTTTTAATGAGTAAAGTACGGTATTACTCAGTTCTCTTTGCATGATTTATAGGCGGGTAATGCTTTTACGGGAAAGTGAATACCTAACTTTAAATATATATTTTTTTATCTGTAACGATGCAAATGTTATCAATTAACGATAAGTTAAAGATTATTATATGTTATAATATATCCGGTATTATACATTTTTTAATGTACTTTGATACTAGGTATGGTTATTGGTTGTTGAACATTTATGTTTTTATCAACGGTAAAGACTTACATGTTAACCGAGACAGTGCATTACATCCGTCATCTTTTTTTAGGTTATTATGTCCCATTTTAAGGTTAACTATGTAAAACTCTTTCGGATGTTATTTTTTTATCATTTAAGTACAAATGGACTTAATACATTTTACAGTAAAGTATAAATACTGAATTTACCAAACATATATTAAATAATATCATTATGTATGTACAGACTAAGTATTTTGTGCAAGCTACTTCAAATTTGATGCGCAGAATGAACGAATCGCTCGTTAAATTACAATTTTAGGTCATTCTCACAGTAAACATTTATATTATAATAGCTATACCTTTTGTAACTTGCACTTTTTAATATTTAAGAGTACTTTACATTAACTTCAAGGGAAACTGAAGAAATTTATATACTTGATTTTTGTTGGTTTTTGGCTTTTATCATTTAGTTTTATAGTTTATACGGTTAGTCAATTAAATAACGTGTAAAAAGCCCACAAGCAGTTTCCCGCCGTAATTTTAAAATGCATTTTTTTGTTGCAGTTATTGACCATTTTGGATTTAAGTATTTCTAGAATTTAAATTATGGACAAGAATAAAAAGTATAATAATATGAACAAATCTATTTTGTACTATAATGTAATGTAAATATAGAGAAGAAGGTTAGGTTCGTTGCCGTAGTAATGCAATATTACAAGAACAGTGGCCGAGAAATATCTCTCAAAAAACATAGTGACAACATAAGTTTACATTAGCCAGACTAACTTCGATGATAGACTTCGAGGCAATATCAAAGATGTGTTCGAACTCAAAATTATTAATTGAGCTTTAGGTGCCTCTCTCTGTATAGACAGTAACGAGATTTACTACAACTTTGCTATAAAAGTGCTATAAAAGTTTAAAATAATACACGATTTAAAGCCATCTGTCGTTGACTGTACACGATGTTGCTTCATAGCGCTGCGCACGAATCTGCCGAAGTACGGACGTTCGATTTCTAAGCGGAACGAACTAATTCATCTTCGAAACTACGTACAATGTACAATTCGGTTGTAAAAAATAACTAGCCGAATTAATGTATCGTCTGAGAAATAAAGAATACAAAAAAAAACGTAGTTATAGAATGCCGTAATACACAATATTTAGAGTATCTTTAATGCAACTATTAAAAGGAATTTTTAGACCAAAATTGTTGAGATCTGTAATCGGTGGTCTTTCAATTAGCATAGTCCTAATTTAAGCGGATGTACAGATGATATATCTGATTGTATTAATATTGATTAATACTAGAACGGATATTTTTATCGGTTTAAATTAATTTAAATGCTTGCAACATTTAGGCGTTTATACATAAATGACTGTATAATCTTTATAAGAATTTAATCATAATGAATATATTCATTAAATAAAAGAACAATGATTCTTTTATTTAAAATTGTACAAAGTAATAAATAAATTACTGTTTGTATTTCAATTACATAATAATTTTGAATCGGTATTCACTGATGTAATTCAAGCATAAGACACATAACCTCTCGCGTAATGTAAATCTTAATTTATTCTACACAATAAAGCAAGATGTGCAATTGAAGGCTGCAGTGGCAACCATTCAAGCTGTAGGTTGAATTATTATTTGTGTCATAACCTTTGAGCCTCCCTCACACTAATTATTTATCTATTCTTTTATAAGCTTGGATAACAGAATACGTAAATCGACGGCTCCTACGGATGTTATCGTGTTTTTGTAACGGATACGACAGAATTTTAAATTTTATGATGATTAATGTGTAATACAAAAGGAAAATTCGATAGATTACCCGAGATTTTAAGTTCATAATGAGTAAACTACTTTTTTTTATTTCACTTTCAATTAACGTTATGTTAATATAAAATCTATCGAAATTTAACACCTATTGTCTTACATTTGTTTTTGTTTTAAATTGTTTAACATTGACACAGTCCAGTTAGAAACTTGAGTATTTTTCAACAATATGTACAATTGTTTTATGTATTCTTGAAAATATGTAACTAAATTATATGTAGATTAGTTACATTGAAGTTTCTTTACATTACGTTTAAAGAATGAAATAAATCATAATATTAAAATCAACAATAGGCCAGTTTTGTCGAAATTCCAATTAATAAAGATTATGTATGAATAGAGATGACTACACAATGACATGTTTTCTGTTTATGGTACTGAGAGGAATGTTTTCTAACTGTATACGGCACGGTACGATAAAATGCAGTTCTCTGTGGTCTATTGTTGTTATGAAAGTATTATAGAAATAGTAGATATTGGTATTAGTAAGACTCGTGACTTGCATGTGAGTGTTGGCATTTGTTAGTTAGCATGGTAATTATAGCCGGCAACTGTATATTTAATTTTTGTACTTGCGTCCTGTTATACTCAATGACCGTCTTCCTGGTACGGCGACCAAGGGTATGTTAATAGTATTTGTTTGTTTATAAATTTATGTATCATAGAACAGAGTAATCAGAGAATAGGAGAATTGATTGACTTACCATTACTGCATTTTTTTTCGTTGCATGTTGGTAATTGTAGGCTTATGTACAAATAAATAACCAAAAGTTTTTTAGTAGCACTGGTAATTTTAAATAAAAACAAATCTTTGTTGTTGAACAGAAGATAAACATTGAAGTTAAAAATAAACTTCTGATAACATCAGCAATAGCCGTGGACTTCCAACGAATTACTAACAAAAAAAGAAAGCATATCGTCGTCCCTCTCATTGTCTCTGGAAAAATTATTGGAAAAAAACTGGATTACTTAGGTTCAGTTCTGTACAGATGTATTTTCGTTCCTTTGATTTATTTATTCATTATGATTGTCACAAAATTAATAAACATATATCATGAACAAAAAAAAGATCGCCAAACTTAATTGAATTGAACGCTTTTTTGTTTCAATTTAAATGTTCTTTTTTTGCGTTGTCATTTATCTCAGACTTCTGATCATGTTCAGATATTGTCCATCTCATTATTTATTCCGTTTTTATTTAATAGTATTTGGACAACATGTCCTTGACATTAAAACAATATTTGTACTTATAATAATATATGCAATCAAATTTAATTTCATAATCTAAATTGTTCGTTTATAGCTAAAATGTGCTTGTTTAAAATGGTGAAAATAGTTTTACTTCTTCGCAAAAGATTATAAAATAACGCTCTATAAAAGTGGCTACTTTTGGGCGCTAGAGGGCTTAATATTTTTCCATCATTTGAAATAATACACGTGACTTTATATGTTTTTATGTTTAACAGGTCGTTGTATTACATACCGCCCCAAAAAGGTCTACGCCAACAATGGAGGAAGACAAAATTGTATTTAAGGTAAGTGCACTTTATATTTTCAATATTATAACATAACTATTACCGGAAATGAAATAATATATTACTCTTTATTTATTTATTTATTTATTATCCTTTTTATTCCACTTTCTGGACCTTTTTCTGGGTACAGGCCTCCTCCAACCTTTCCATAAGCGTTACCATATACTCATTAATTTAAAAAACTATTTTCTTAATCAATGAAAAAGTAGAACATGGGAAAATATCAACATCGATGTCAGTTCATCCGTATTTAATTTCCTCTCGTATATCAATCTTGATGAAAGAACATCGGAATATACATTTGGTACAATAGTTTGATAATTTTTATTAAAACTCAACGTTTATCTTTTCGTTTAAAGCCCAGAGATCACATGTTAACTTACAAAATGTAAGTTATTTGAAGTCTTGTAAATTAATTACAATTTTGGTGGTAAGGTCGCTTAGCACACTAAAAGCAATTTTAAATTTAGTTGATTACTTTATGGAGTCTGTTGCATTATTCTAATAATAGTTTTCGCCCGCGACTTCGTCCGCGTTTAATAAAATAAAAAAAGAGTAGCTTATGTGTTCTTCCAGTATATCTTCTGCATCCATACTAAATTTCATTGAAATCCGTTTAGCCGTTTAGGCTACAAACTCTAATAAACATCCATTCATCTAAACTTTCGCATTTATAATATTAGTATAAAAACTCTAACACTACACTAATTAAGGAGATAACTTGAAAGTTACTTAAAGTTGAACGTGCAACAATAAAGAGCGTTAGGTCAAAAATGTCCGGGTGCGTCGCATTGAACTAGTGACACAAATTCGTCATAGTGTCACCGCTCGCAATTACTTAAATGCTTTTGTCATACGCAATCGTAATACGATTACTCATTGACATTCATATTCATGGCATTGGTATAAAATAACAATATTATCTTGGTGCCTGAATGTAGAGCAATAAAAGCCATAAGTTAACTTGCAAATTTTTCTATGTAACAGACGCAGTTTTTAATATGATCTCTGTTTTTCATAAACAGATAAAATGATAGAATATACCAAGACGATAATCATTTTGCACCAATTGCCAAAAATAAAGTAATAATTACCGCCAATAAACATAAACATACAGATGATTTCCGAGACCAATAGATTTCATTTAATCGTAAATTCAAATTGCCGAGGGGCAGGTAAAATCAGGTAAAAGTGAGGATTTGGAGGTAAATACGAGTAACAATTACGTCATGCTAGGAGACATTGGTTTGCCACTACAGTAAGAGCACATTTAAAGTTCCTGCTGGTTATCCTTGCCTTAATTTAAAGTGAAACAACTACGCAAATTTACTAAGAACTCTCTTGATGGTGCTGACTCAGTACGCCTTGTGACAATTTATAGAGAAATTGGGCGTGAAATCATTTAAATTTAATAGTTTTGTGTAAAATATGCGTTAAACAAAAAATATAAGGGAATTATAAATTATAAAGCAATAATAACATTCGTCAAGTATACTAAGTAAAGATATTCGTGGAATCAGAAAGAATATTGTGCTAAAATAGAACCAGTTCATGTTTCTATTTTTATTTATTTTATATGATAGCATCCATGTACCCGAGGAACATTTCTTACCAACTCTGGGGACTTACATCAGCCGGTTTCAAAGTCGTTGCCTCCAGATAATTTTAAAATAAAGGTAACTAGATAAAATAAAAATTAGTCCGTAATCTAAACCTTTGTAGCTACCGTTTTGTAATGTACAAAAACTTTCAGAACTTTTGATTGTTATTTGATTTCGGTTATTAACAGATAGTTTCAATCTTCAGATTTTCGAAATCTTCTATAACAAGATATATTGTTACAATGCAAGGTTGATTGCTGCAATTACGTACTTTAGGTACAATCAGAAGGTTTACGTAAACACCGGACGCTGGGTGACAGAGGTCCCGCAATTAACATTTCAATTATATTTTTTCAACAAAAAATCCTATGATTTCATACAAAAAACACAGGATAATATAATTTTTACTCTAAAAAAACACTAAAAACTATGTAATAATTTAATTCTAAGTTATAATTTACAACAATCTTTAAATATCGACTTAATGCAATGACGTAACTTGCGTTGTCTTTATAAAGCGGAGTTTATTAAATTCCTTAAGTTGCCACCTTCTGCTAAAGTCGTGTCGTGACTCTACGACATTCTTAAAGCCCAAGCACTTGTCTTCCATCGTTGGTTTCAAGTACAAAAACATATTGTCATCCCTGTCACTCCTTTTGGAAAGACAGAGATAACAACAATTTTTGTTGCTTAATCAGTGGTTATTTGTGGTTACTGGAAGGTCTTTTGTTAGAGATTTTAGGCCTATAATTTTTTCCATTGATCACTGTAACGTGTTTTCAAAATATTTCCTAATACTGCGTGCAATACAACGTACTCTTAAGCAATTGTGATAATCTAAATTTCCTAAACAATAATAACCTTTATCCATGCGATGGTACTAACACTTAGAAGTTACAAAAGTGTAGGAGCATTTTTCTTATTACTATAAATTACATAGGTGACCTTCCGTAATTACATCTCCAATTTTATTGCTAAGTCACTTCATATAATCATCATTAATTTTTAGATTCCTATAAAAGTTAAATGTAACTAAGAATTACGAAATTAGACTTTTTATGTTACTTTGCTCTATTTTTTTTCCACCGACTTTTCGTGAAAATCGTATGCCATTGAAGATGTTAAGATAGAACTGATTATTGAATAACACATTATATTATATTATATTATACGATGATTGATTAATAAATTGATCAGTTCCACTATTCTCATTTGGTATAAATTTATCTCCAGATAAAAATAAGACTATCGTTAACTATCTACAATCTTAACACAAATTCGCCAAGGACCAATGCAACGATTGCAGATACAGGGTGATTTTTCTCACATTGTTAGTGTTGTTAAAGATATGAGAACAGATTTGTCCCCGATTGTTTTTATTGAACACAAATGAACATTGTAACATTGCTGTGTAGTGTTCTGGTAGTAATATAGCATCACCTTGAAATGCTCGGAGAGGATCACACAGTTAAGAGAGAAATCCGAACGGGTTCGATGTCAGGGCACTCGCAATGGGTCAAGGCCGGGCTAACGTATCAGTTTTTTGTGATCGAAAGTTGTAACTCCACTGGGAGATATGTAGTTTCATTTATATTTATTACAAACATAACTAGTTAATGTTCGAAAAAATCCAGGGTAATTTATAACTCTGTTCTTGTCGTTTTTAAAGTGGTTTCTCTACGTAAAAAGATATGGACGCTGGGTAGTTATGTTAAAAGCAAATAACAACTATCTATGAATGTTTTTATTAATTGAATAAAAATATTAAAAATCCACTTCAAAATTTTGTATTATTATGGATAATACGATTCGGTTTTTACGCTTCGAGGTAAAATACTGATGATATTTTTTATCAAACAATAATATTTTTATACTCGTATTCAAATTTGTTTAAATCGTAAACCGACTTATGTGCACATTCAAGGCCGTGTGTGCATCGGGCACCTTGTGCGGGAATATCGGCTTTGAATTTTACTTTCCATTTCGAAGCGAAGATGACACGATAATTGTTACCGTCAACAAAATACGATGAGAGTGATATTGCACGTTGCGTTGTATTTGTCACTAATATGCTAATACATGAATACGACATTGTAGTTACTGCCTATAGAATGTTTTCTATTAAACACTATAAAAACGATCTTTTAACTCTTTATTATCTTGAACTGAACTTGGTGTCAGTCTACCTTGGTAGATTCGTTACTTAAACGTTACTATACGTTCAATTGTCAATAGTTATGGTAAAAATGTAGAAAGTTTTACGTAGAAATATCACTGCCTATCTCGACTAACGCCGATATCAAAGTAACTAATAATAATTATACAATATAGACATAATAGCTACAATAAGGGAGGTTTACGTATTCAAGGAATTATTTCGTTTTTAGTGTATTGTTTTTTTGGGAATATTTTGATTTTTGTTCTATTTTGTTGGGAAGTCGATTTTGTTTTTTTTAATAAGTAAGTTTAAATTACAATTTTCAATGGATGGTATGTTTTTGAATTTTATCTTTCACTTTAAGTGACTATATCAAAAACTATAACAGTTTTAATGTTTTTTATTTAAAGTTACAATATATTTACTACTTATTTCTACATGAGTAGTTAAGCAACGTGTTTAAGTTAGAAACATAAATTATGAAGAACCTATGAAGCGTGATTTCATGTTTGTGGAATGTTTTATTTATACCGGACGATTTAGTTTATTTATACCGGACGCGGATGCGGAATAAACGTTTGTCAGTGTTACTGTAATTGGTGAAAGAATGAATTTCATTAGGTACTTTTTTAAGTCACGAAATACAGTTATCATTACAAACACTTGTACATTGACATAAAAATGTTAAGTAGCTAAATAAGTTTTTTTTTTGGAAAATACAGTCTTTACGCAAAGTCGCGGGTGACAGCTAGTTAAATAAATCTGTTGAAGGCGACAGTGAATGACACTTTCTAGGTTAATGTCGCTATCCTGAACCTTATCACCAATGAACATCAAGTGACACCTTGGCTGAGCGATGTCGTAACCTCAAATACTAAAACTTGTTCACAATTCACAACCAATAATGTTATGTTTTATTTTAATTCTTAGTAAAAAACAAAATCAAAGAACCGAAAGTTCGTAAGGTCATCACTAGTGTTGTATCCCTACTTATGAGTAGTTTTTACTAGTAAAGAAGAATGCCAAAATAATGTCAAAGGACACTGTAAGTAAAAAAAGAAAACTTGAAAAATATATTTCTGATTGAAAGTAAATTTTTGTTTTCAATACCGTTACCTTATTAGTTTTCAACAAAGTATTTTTTTTGGTAAAAGTAAGAAAAGCACTAACTTGAAATTTCTGTTACCGTGCATTCCCATTGTTGAAAAATTCTTATTTGCTAGCAAGGTCATACAGTTTTATATCTAGTTGTATAGCATGCCGATAGTTATGGCATCGCATACCTGAGCGCATGTCAATCTGATCTGCGAGAACATGTCATGTCACTGTGCAATTTTGTATGTGTTCAAATAAAGTGTATCATTATGCATACCTATTAATTGCCTGTCAAATATATTAGTCTATTGTATTCTAATTTATTTAGCCCGGTTAAGTCACGAAGGCTGGGCGCGTCACGTTTACAGACATTGTTAATGACGGATTAATATTTTATATAACTAAATAAAAAACCGCTTCCTTAATAATCAATTACGATTTTACATTGCAAAGATGACAATTTAGTAACCACAAAAAGGCTGTAGCTGTTCCTTACGAACATTAGTCAATATATTAAGTATTTTCTGTCATTCCTATTAAACTAAACGTTGGGTTAAAAAGTAAGAAGATATTTGTATACAGATAATTTTAATTAAAGTAAACATAAAGTTTAATTTTCCATAACTGTTTTGACATAGGATTTTTGATTCCAAATAGTGTTAAAGTTTCTCGATAGAAATAAATCCCTGAGTTTTTCCTTAGTTATGAACAAAACAATCAAAAACTAGTCACGTATTACGTCACGCATCATTACGCTGTCATAACAAAACTTCAATAATTGAACGCTACACCGCGCTTCTTTTGATTTACTTTTTGTGTCGGCTTCCCCACGACCGACTGCCTCACGACCCTGACATTTGATTTTTATGAGAACTCCGATGTGCTAACCAATTGCCCTTTCCTTTGTTCAATTTTTAATATTAGTTTTGGCGTGGCTAATATTGTAGAAGTCTCGTGTGAATTTTAAACAACGACACAATAAAAAAACTAAAATATTTAAAAAATCTATTCACCAGATTTAAACCGGATTGTAAACTTATGAACTCATTCGATAGTCAATGCTTTAATTCGTTCAAAAATACATTGATTTAATATATTACAAATATGGTTTTTAAACTATAATTCGTATTGTTTTATTATTCAAAGCATTTATAATATATGGTTTTAATATTACATTTCGTAATGATGTCTCCCTCGACGATGACTTATCAGTATGACCCAATTATAAAAGACAAAATTATCAGTTGACAGAAATTGTATAAAACTTCCAATAGGATGTGTTGGGTAAGAATATTTCAATTGCCTTGGCGAAAAAAATTATCGCAATTTTGTGATTCGGCATAGAAACAGATAAAAATTTTGTCTATTCCATTTATTTTTAATACAAATGTAACTAGTCAATTGAATTTTGTATTACTAATTCAGAGATTACGTAGAACATATTATGTATTAAATCAGCAAATAAAGAAATATCGAAATGTAGAAAAATGTATAGTTGATTTAAAAAATAAAGTAACAAATGTCTGGCAGAACCATGGCAAAGAGTCGTCCATTAAAAAAAATGAATATAAAGGTTTTTGGCCATGAAAAATAGCGCAAAAATATAAATTAATTAACTATTAACCAACACCCGTTAACATTTATCTTATAGTACTCGTAGTCGAAATGGCATATGGAGATGTTACTTTACACAGGTATTCCATGAGATCTTTGTACTTATTGTTGCGAAGGGCTCTGTAAAAACTACAATTCTACATCAAATGATGTTTTGTTTATTTATTTTTTGTTCATACGATAGAGCATTGAAATAAGTGACATCTAGTTGTGGGTAGCTTTTATTAAAACGTTCAAACTACAAATCTCTTCCTGAAACAAATTGACAGATAGCAAATCAAATTAAAACACCACAACAAGTTGTTTATCGAGCCGGTTACACTTTCTATGTTTTACTTTAATAATATCTTCACAGAAAAGGTAATGACAACTTACGTATAAATTCCTGTTTAATCATTTGATCAACATAAAAAGTTACTGTCTCTATGGTTAACTGGATCTCCATTTTTTATTTTTATTATTCTATAATGTAAAATGATTTATTTAAACTTGAACGCATAAATCTATGATTATTAATAACATTTTATAGCCAATTGTAAAAATTTAATTACCATAAATATTTGAGATACAATAAAAAGAGTTGTTTTCGTTCTGTAGCAATTACGCATTAATTTAGGTCTTTGTAAATATGACCTGCGTAATGATAACCTCAAAATATCTAGCTACTCGACATATGTTATCTTTCGTGACAAGGTAATAGCGCTGTATTTTGATCACGATATTTTTTTAAAGTGTTTTTGAACATTTTAAAGTCGAATTAATATTGATTACATTTTCCTGACCTCCAATTCATTGGAATGTAGTTTTATTTATTGTTAACGAAATTAAAAAAAATCAAAAGTCGAAGTGTGTACATTTTTGTTTTTCTGAGATATTAAATTGTCTGAACAGAAAAGATCTCCCAGGAAATCCATAACCTGAAAAGAATAGATATTATAAGTGTTTTTTGTGCTCGTTTTCTTATATTTTATCTATGATAGTTACAGTATTTAGAGCATTTCAACATAAAATGACAAAACTTCGTGTGCTTTACCGTTTAGATACAGATTTTCTATTTACAATCATGAATGTGGACATGCTCATATAGTTGTCAAGGTTAAATTATTTATTAACTCTATGACATATTTTTTAGTTAGATTCTTATGAAAATACGTGGTAGGCTTTTATGAATATTAATGCATCGGTAGGTACAGTTTATACTTTGTAATTTCGTTCAAGAAATGTTTTTTTTTGTCTCCCTTATTTCGGCGATTCCTGAAACATTTACACTGTTAGAATTAATATTTGGTTTATTTGCATAAATAAAATTTCTTAAACGCTAAATTTCATTTACCAGAAAAGTACAATACAATTTATCGTGTAAGGCTTGTGGTATTGCCATCTTTAATCGATTGCTAAATTTGACCAAATCGGGGAAAACTGGACATAATATTTAATCTATTGCTTTTTGTTTTCAAGCGTAATGTTTTAACACAACTCAAGCTAGTATCTCAGAAAGGCAGAAATTACGAACTTGCGTGGTTCTCGAACACATCTCGCCTTTTGAGAATCCATACATTTATGCACATAAGCAACCTTTAAGCATATTGATATGCATGTTTCCTGAGTATCTGTAGAAGGAATTAATTTGTTCCCGATTTGAAACGGTAAACATTCTGCGACATTCATGCTCAGTGGACCGCTGCATTACCACACTAACTCGAGTTACTGTGGGAAAATAAGCTAAACCCTTTGAAGAAGTTACGATAAGAGGTTTCATCAGAACTTGGTCGTAATGTCGTTGCGTACATAATATAAAATTTAATTAAAGATATGAAACGCAAGTATTTCTATTGCAGAAGTGTTCACATGCAGTAAAATTATCTTTAGAAAAAGTGTCAATATTTTAGCATAACGCCGTATGGTTCTAGGCGTATGCTAACCATTTGTAGTCAAGTGCTTTTTATTACGATTTCGACTAATGAACTAGTAGTGTATTATTTAACACTAACTGTCGCCCACTACACCATCCGCCCGCAATTTTAAAGACATAATTAGTCGCCTATGTCATCCATGTTATGTTTTACATCGAAAATGTAACAAATAGCTGTTCTAGAGATACCTTAGTAACAAACCTCCATCTATCCATCTAAACTTACGCATTTATAATATTAGCAAGATTAAAAGTGATAATGTAAAGAAGGTCCGAATCTAGTATCTTCTTTTTTTTTCTATGTTAAACAGTGTAAGTGCGTGGTTTCGACTCATATTCGTAGTGATGGGCACGCGTACTCATTGCGTAACTGTTGCCAAACCCTCGTTGCACAACTTACGGTCAAATGGTATTCATGTCCGCGGATCATTTGATTCGCATCATACAACGTAATCCGTGATATAAAGGAAATTTGTTGTGTCTAGTTACGTTGACCGCATATGAAACAAACCGCAGAACAAGCGAGATATTTTACCAGGAAGTGTTTTTAATGCCACCACAACAAGCTTGCACACCATAAAACGTACATCTCTATTATTGTCACGAAACTACCTCGAGTTATGTAATAAACAAATTCGGTGTCCATTTAAGGTCTGAAGACAACAAATAAAAACAATTGCAAATCATCATTATGTTTAATTTAATAGATTTTGTTAACATCTATCGACTGACTGATTTAAAACTTTAAAAGATTACAATTCCTTAGAATTTTGCGTTTAACCTTCTTGGATTAAACGTTATTTTACACAAATAGTAGGATGTACATGTGTTTATTAGTCGTGTTGTGTTTGAATAACAGCAGGTCAATTTTAAATGTTGTTTGACGTACAAAAATTGCTTAAGTTGATTAATTAAGTTATCAAAATAATTAAATGTAACATGAGATTATAACAGGTCTTACATATTGTTTTGATAACTGTCATATAATTTAAACGGTACAAATTGTTTTTATAGCTATAAATTACACATGTAACAAACTGTACCGACTACTAAAAGCTTACTATGATATTATAAATCATAGCTTCGGACACGAAACGTAACTCATCTAAGGGGCATTTATCCGGCTCTTGCGTGCACCTCATTATTATAGTTTCACACGCGGGCAGTAAAGTTAGAACAGTTAGACAAAGCAGTACACCTATTATTTGAACACGAGCCAAGACAAAACAATGCTGTTTTAACAGTCGGTGTACTTGAATGTATATCTGCTCTATCACAGTGTTTTAGTGTTAAACAGCATTACGCTGTAAGATGTAATACCTCGTTTTAGTGTCAATGACCTCGTTATCGGACGATCTGTTCTATCGTCTAGTCTGCCTGATATCACCTTACCTGTACAGCGATTGCGCAGCTTAAAGAAGCGATTTAGGTCTTTATGAAGCTACTGCCCTTTACCATTATCGCATTTGTACTATGAATTTCTCACGTCGACTAACTGCATAGGCATCTGATAGGAATCACCGTCTGTTTGTAGTGCAGTAATTAGGTCTTATACAGTCTACTTAGGCTTATCAGTATGTTAAAAACTAACCTTAAAAATATTAATTAGGACCTGAAGTACGTTAAGTATGTAGATTTAAGTTATTCTAAATTACGTGTTACTGCCATGTATACGGTACCGTAAATGAAGAATGCAAAAAACACGTTTGTAAAATAAAATATTATAGGCATTAATAAATCCTCACAATACGACCTTCAGTACTATTTTAATGTAATTAAATGCAAAATCAATGTACATATTTTTCCTGTAGCAATTTATAATTAGTATTAATAACGTGCAAAAATGCCATCGATGAAGTATATTTCCGTTGTAAAATGTTTATAGCATAACGTTGATAAGGAAGCGAATAATTTAAATATCAAAGTCCAATTGCGAATGTTATTTTAACAAATACAATAATCGATTTTATCAATATTGTAATAGCGTATATTTTTTAATTAATAGGTACTGGCGTAGTAAAGTATATAAAGTTGGTATTACAAGAAAAATTAAAAAAAAACATTTTAACACGGCATTGTCGTATCCATAAAACAAACGGAGTGCGAGATATTGCAGTCGTGTGACATCATGCGACATCACGCCCCATTTGCTGCGCTATCGAGGAAACGCTCGGTCTGACCTCTGTTAGAATTTTCCTCTCCGATAGATACAATGATGTTTGTTACTACGCCATTACCCAACACTTTCGTTCCTCTGTTGTCTTGTTAAATATTTATAACTTTATAATTGCAATCTAGCATTTTTTTTGTTTTTCCTATATACTCGTATGTTTCTGCTTAACGGTAATTTATTCTCGAACAAAACACAACAAACATGTACGATTTTTAAATCTTACTAATATTATAGATGTAGATGGATGGATGTTGGTTAACAGTTTGTAGCCTAATGGATGAAATTTGGAGGATAGGCTGGAATAACACTAGGGTTACATATTTTTTATTCCACGCGGACGGAGTCGCAGTCGAAAGCTGGTAATCAATAAATCAATGAATAGTTTTAGATAAGTTTTTTAGCTAATTACGTTATTAATTTAATAAAGTAGTGAATGCTTGTAATTTTTCTCTACGGTAGTAATTTATTTGCCATTGCAAATGTTTACTCATGCCTCATTGTAAAATGTCAAGTCTCGTGGAGGTCTGAATGGTTCTCATCGGGTAAAGTTCAATCAGTCATGCTGACCGATGTTACATAAGCTACAAGTATTGTACTTAGTTATGTTAAGTTAGATTAGATTGTTGTGTGAGAAAGCTTTGTGTTGTAAGATGCTGTAATTATTCAAGATATACTCAAACAATATCTGCTAATGATGTGTATGTACTCGATGTTCTTTACATTTGCTGTGACTAAGGAAATTTTATTAGTAGTAAGTAATTATATAAAAATGAATAAATAGGACAAATGTGCGACGAAGAAGGATATCCTGGCTAAAATCATATACGTGAAGTTCGGATAGACGAACCATTTGCTATTTAAGGTCGCAGTTCCAAGAGTGCAGATAGTCTTGGTGATCGTCGACCTTCTATAGAAGATGGCACTTTACTGCGCGGTTCACACTAGGCCAGGACAGTTAATCATCAGCACTCAATACCTGGATTGTTTATCAACTGGCACATTGTTAACGCTATCTAGTGCCAGTGAGTCCATACAATCTATGACTGATCGTCGCAATTGTCTAAATGTACTGGCCAAGTGTGAACCGGGCATAAACCGAAGAATAGCATAGGCTAAGTACAATGTAATTAAATGTGTTATCAAATGTGATATATTATTATTTAATACAACTTATACTTTTAATATGATAAGATGTAATGAGCATGTTGTCCGGCAACCGGCAACTGAAAGCGTTACTAATTGCTGCTGGCGTCATCGCGCCTGAATTCCGTGTAGTCCGTTCCTACATAGACGCTCTTAACATCACTAATGTTGTAATTATTTATTACATTCTGAACAAACACGTTATAATATTAAATCCCTTTACAATTCTATAAAGTTATGTTTGTTTTATTATAATTTTAAGTTTTTTTTTGCGTTACAAATGAAAAATAATATTTAATAACTCGTTTTAAATTCATTATACTTGAACTTGCAAATCTGTTGCATTTTATAAGTGCCGTAAAGTTTGGAAATAAAAGTTATCGTCTGCTTGTTTTACTTTTACGCACTCAAACATCGTGTTCAATTGTTTCATTGCGTATAGAGTATATTATTTAATAGCTGTTCCCGTGCGGCTTCATTCGCATGAAACTGCAAAGACTCTATTTTATTTTTTACATTTTGGTTTTTTTAATTGTAAATGTCACACAATGGCACAAATCACAAATCACAATTAGGAAACATTGCTTTCTTGATATTGGCAGTTTTTTAGTTTATGGTACCTTTCCCATATTTAGGTTCTTTTACAATTTGTTTACCCTCTAAGTTTAATAGCGTGAAAATGGATAGCCTAAAGCGTGCCGTAAGTGTAGTGCTTTTTATTAAAGTAAGAATTATTCAAAAATGTACTGTGATTGCTGACATCCTACGCCACGAAGTAGTGTCTGTTTACGCTTTATTATATTAGTATAGATCATTAAACAATAAGTACAACATAGAGTTTGCCTATTCACAACTCGTGTATTTCGCTACGTCAGAAACACGTGTAATATGCATTATCTTAATGATACAAGCAGAATTGTCTGGGTCACCGCAATATCCCGGAAGACTATCTAAGTTGTTAGTTGCTAAGACCGTGCGCACACCTGAAACTAAACCATCGCACAACTGTTTAGTCTCGCCTTGATTCCTATGAGCTTATAAAAGTGTGCACACTACACAATTATTAGTAATGCAACTAAACAGTTGAATGGGCTGCGAAACAATCGAGAATCGGGCAACATTTGTGCGATAGTATAGTCAAGGGTGTGCGCCCGCTCTAGACATCGACTTAGCAACTAAGTAATAATGTTGTCAAACCTTAATTATCAAAAAAAAACTGTTACCTTTTTAACACTTTTCATATATTTGACATTCCACGAAAGTTACCTAATTTGTGAACATTTAAATAAATAAATTTGTATGTATGCTGAGGCCGCCCTTGCTCCGAAGTCATGACATTTGTGCTCACAGGCCTAAAGCTGCGCGAAGTATTGTGACCTTATTAACCGGCAAATCGTGAAATGTCTATGTAAAAACATTTTTATAATAACCTATTATTGGGTTTATTCGATCGTGGATATTTCAAGAGCACATCAGGTTCTCGATTACAATATTTATTGAAATTGCAACAAAAATTGTTCATTGATCGAAGCTATTTTTAACTAAGGGCAATATTTTTGCAGTTTTTTTCTCGTATGATTTATTATACTTTCCATTGTTATTTACTGTAATTTGAAAGCCTAGTACGCGCTATGCAATTATACTAATCTCATCGAATACTGAGTAGTTTAGTAGCGTAAAATACTTTGATTTAAATGACTAGCTTTCGCCCGCGACTCCGTCCGCGTGGCTATTAAAAAATCGAAAGTGAGTAGACTGTGTGTTCTTCCAGACTATCCTCTATATATCTACATATATACCAAATTTCATCGAAATCCGTTCAGCCGTTTAGTCTACAAACTCTAACAAACATCCATATAAACTTTCGCATTAATATAGTAAGGTTTTGTATGTGAATATATTCGATATGCTTTCCTAGGTAAATAACAGGCGGGATTCACAATTACTCAGTCACATATAAGAAACTTATTACCGTACTTGGAAAAAACGTAGCATCTACAAATTAATTCGTTATAATAAAGTTGTATTACGTGCACCGTGTTCAGTCGAGCAATGTTGAAGGAGGTAGCGAGATGAGGGGTGCTAGGAGGTGAAGGGGAAGTACAGTTAGAGGAACAATACCTGTTTATAGTTATGATTGGTATTGCAGGCGGTAATGAAGCGGCGCCGTGACCGCGTCGGAGGTGCGCGTGACGACCGTGTAGGGATACCACGATTTTAATAAACGAAGGACAAATACTGCACTTATTCTTTAGGTTGTCTGAAACCGCTATTAAAACCAAGTAATCATGAATACGAGGGACTGTTAAAAGATTTTCAACAATCTGTTTATATGAAAGTATTCCTAAATTGGGTTAAAGATCGGGCTTAGTTTAGATTTAGACTTTTAAGTTACGTCTGATTGAAACGTCTATGCTTGTATAATTTAGGATTATTTAGCCTTTATTTTAATTCGAAAATATGAGCAAGATAAGTGTGTCCATATCTCCAAGACATTGTCGTCCGACTATAACAAAGAAGTTTGATTATCCTCAAGTTTGAACAAAACATGGTCACACTAATCTAAATGCAATTGCTACATCAAATCGACTGACGCACACTCCGCTGTAGGCACGAAAACACTAGGAAATTGACTTCATAACTAGTTTGTCGTCCCGAGGGCCTGAGGATCGTACGAGTATTCCTATTTTCCTTAAAACGAAAACAAACATTAGGCAATGTTTCGCGGAATAACGGTAGCTGAAAAAACACTACTATCATCTTTTATTCCGATAAAGGGAATAAATATTTATATACTTGTGTAAATATTTACAGGTAATGTAAGAGAATCTGAAGTATTTCATACATCACATTAAACTAATATGTACAAAAAACTTATTCTAGTTAACTTTAAATTATTGTCAGTCATGTTATTTTAACAAACTATACAAAAGGGCCTTTATTGTACAATTAATACATCCCCTATCATCGAACTTATGCAAGGGTGAACTCTCCACTTTGTTATTAAACTTCTACTAGTCTAGACTAAACATTTAATGTACTTCTTCATTACACAAGCAAAATTAAACGAATTGAGTAAATTTAAAAACTTGATAAATCTATTTTCAACGCTGCTCATCTCTTAAGTGTTACACCGCGATGATAATAACCCTAAACCTTCTTTAATAATAACTCAATCAAATGCTGTATAATTTTATCAAATCTGTTAAATAGTTTCTCAAGTTAACTGGTTACAAACACACTACTTATACATGAGTAGACATGTAAGGTTGTTAGTCCATACATGTCCGTTCAACACGATCAATATGCTTGAATAGGTACTCACTCAAGTGTACAAGTCTAAAGATTTCTTAGTTAAATACAGGGATTATTCTGAAACGAATCTCAAACATTTAACTTCGTAAGCAACCTTAATAGATGTCAACATTATAATGGAATTAGGAGTCTAACTGTACTGTTAAAACCGACATAAATAGGCTAAATTTGTACTTTCAACTGATTTCTCAGTTTTTCAATGTCAGTTTTAAACACATGATTCGATTACTAAAATAGTGCAGTTAAAACTGTAGGTGTGTTGCGGGTTTTTTTTCGCATATCACGATATACGTAAATATTGCCTTTGATATATTATTTTGGTTGTTTCCTTGTTAAAAAAATCTCTTTTATGTAGCATTCAAATTAACTCAGTACCCTATTGTAATAAATAACGTATAATGTTTCCAATTTCCGGGAACATACGGATAAGGTTACATGTGGATATAACGTTAAAAACAAATTTTTTCATTTAGATACAGGACATAAGATAAAAAAGTAAATAACTTGCTAAAATTAAAGACCTAAAATTCACCATTTAAAAAACAATAAATATTTACATTATTATTTATAATACGAGATAACTATCGCCCCTAACCCGAAGGTAGGCAGAGACCATGAACCTTCATGATCTGTTCTGGAAAACATCCGTACATCCATACATACATTCATCCATCTAAACTGTCGCATTATAACATTAGTAAGAAGTAAGATAGGAAATATTAAATTAAACATGTAACAAACATCACTGCAACCGAGTAGTTTCGAAATAATAGA